>BQNB010156072.1:0-15310 GCA_026074375.1 Tanacetum coccineum | reverse complement strand
AGGTTTTTCTGATTCAGTTGCATACGGTCCAGATTACGATCCAATTGTTTCAAATTCTTCACCAACACTAACTCCTTTCGGAGATAGTGATTTTCTCTTTCTTGAAGAAGCAAATGCTTTTATGCTGTCGATGATGAGCCAATTTCACGAGAAATTGATGCTACTTACTATGATCCGGAGGGTGACATTCTTATTCTAGAAGCACTTCTCAATAGTGAACCGTTGCCTCCTCTTCCGAATCATAAAGATTATTCACCCAGAATCCGGGAAGAACTTAAAGTTGTTGAAGCTAAATCATCGGACTTGCCACCTCATTTAGAATACGCATTTTTGGAAGGCGACGACAAGTTGCCCGTCATAATTGCGAAAGACTTAAAGGATGAGGAAAAGGCAGCTCTTATCAAGGTTCTAAAGTCCCACAAGCGAGCCATCGCTTGGAAACTCTCCGATATCAAGGGTGTTGATCCAGAGTTTTGTACTCACAAAATCCTTATGGAAGAGGACTACGAACTAACAGTTCAGAGTCAAAGATGGGTAAACCCAAAGATCCACGACGTTATCAAAAAAAAGGTTGAAAAACTCCTTGACGCTGGATTAATCTATCCGATCTCTAACAGCCCATGGGTAAGGCCGGTACACTGTGTACCGAAGAAGGGTGGCATAACCGTCGTCAAGAATGATGATAATGAATTGATACCGACTCGATTGGTCATGAGGTGGAGAGTGTGCATTGACTATAGAAAGTTGAATGAAGCCACCCTAAAAGACCATTTCCCATTGCCCTTCATGGATCAAATGCTCAAAAGACTCGCGGGAAACCAATACTTCCTTGATGGCTTCTCGGGTTACTTTCAGATTCCCATAGACCCGAAGGATCAAGAGAAGACAACATTCACTTGCCTATACGGAACATTTGCCTATCGCCGCATGCATTTTGGGCTATGTAATGTACCCAACACGTTTCAATGATGTATGATGGCAATCTTCCATGACATGATCGAAAAGACAATGGAAGTGTTCATGGATGACTTCTCGGTCTTCAGGGATTCTTTCTCTACATGCCTATCCTATTTGGAAAAAATGTTAAAACGGTGTGAAGATACCAATTTGTCCCTAAATTGGGAGAAGAGCCATTTTATGGTTAAGGAAGGCATTGTTCTTCGACACAAAATCTCTAAGTCGGGAATTGAGGTCGATCGTGCTAAAGTTGAAGTTATAGCCAAGCTCCCTCACCCGACTACTGTCAAAGGTGTCCGTAGTTTTCTTGGGCATGCCGGTTTTTACCGACGTTTCATACAAGACTTTTCAAAAATTGCCCGTCCAATGACCCACTTGCTTGAAAAAGAGACTCCATTTTTCTTCTCAAAAGAGTGTATCGAATCCTTTAATACACTTAAAAGAAAATTGACCGAGGCTCCAATTTTGATTGCTCCAGACTGGGACTTGCCCTTCGAACTCATGTGTGATGCAAGCGACTTTGCAATTGGGGCAGTCCTAGGGCAACGAAAGAACAAGCATTTCCAACCAATTCACTATGCCAGCAAGACAATGACCGAAGCTCAAGCACACTACACTACGACCGAAAAAGAATTACTTGCCGTAGTGTACGCTTTTGAGAAATTCCAGTCATATCTCGTTTTGTCCAAAAGCATAGTGTATACCTACCATTCTGCTATAAAGTATCTCTTTGCTAAAAAGGATGCTAATGCAAGACTGATGTGGTGGATCCTTTTGCTCCAAGAATTCGATGTTGAGATCCGAGACAAAAAAGGAGCAGAAAATCTTACCGCCGATCATCTCTCCAGACTTGAGAACCCTCACCAAAATGAGTTCAAGAACAAGGAAATCATGGAAACATTTCCACTCGAAACTCTTGGATCGGTTGCTCTTCGTGATGATAGTACCCCATGGTTTGCCGACTTTGCTAACTACCATGCGGGGAATTTCATTGTCAAAGGAATGTCGTCCCAACAGAAAAACAAGTTTTTCAAAGATGTCAAACATTACTTTTGAGACGACCCCTTTCTATTCAAGATCTGTACTGACCAAGTAATTAGGCGTTGTGTTTCAGGGCAAAAAGATTTTGACATTCTTAAAGCTTGCCACAGTGGACCCACTGGGGGACACTATGGTGCCAATTACACCGCTAAAGGTCTTTGATGCCGGTTTCTTTTGGCCCACTATTTACAAAGATGCACACGAGTTGGTTAAAAATTGCGACTCGTGCCAACGTCAAGGAAAATTTTCACAAAGGGATGAGATGCCTCAAAATTCCATCCAAGTTTGTGAAATCTTTGACGTGTGGGGCATCGATTTCATGGGGCCGTTCCCGTCTTCACGAGGGAACAAATATATACTCGTGGCGGTCGACTATTTGTCAAAATGGGTTGAAGCGAAAGCGCTCCCCACCAACGACGCCCGAGTTGTTTGCAAATTTCTTAAATCTCTCTTCGCCCGATTCGGTGCCCCTCGTGCTATCATAAGTGATCGCGGAACCCATTTTTGCAATGACCAGTTTGCAAAGGTCATGCTTAAATATGGAGTTACTCACCGTCTCTCCACCGCGTATCACCCACAAACAAGTGGGCAAGTTGAGGTATCCAATCGTGGCTTGAAACGAATTCTTGAAAGGACCGTAGGCGAAAATCATGCATCTTGGTCGGATAAACTAGATGATGCACTTTGGGCCTTTCGTACAGCTTACAAAACACCCATCGGGTGTACCCCATACAAGCTCGTGTACGGAAAGGCATGTCATCTACCGATCGAGCTCGAGCACAAAGCCTACTAGGCCTTGAAGCATGCAAACTTTAACCTTGAGACCGCAGGTGATCACCGTAAAGTTTAACTCAATGAACTAAATGAACTTCGTGATCATGCCTATGAGAACTCTTTGATCTATAAAGAGAAAACAAAGAGGATCCATGACTCAAAGATCAAAAATCGCGTTTTCAACATCGGTGATTAAGTCCTCCTCTTTAACTCTAGATTGAAGATGTTCTCAGGCAAGTTGAAATCCCGTTGGTCCGGACCTTTCACCATTACCCAAGTCTTTCCATATGGCACCGTTGAGTTATCTCAAAACTCCGGGCCAAATTTCAAGGTGAACGGTCATCGAATTAAGCACTACTTTGGAGGGGACGTACCACAATTGGTTGTCCCGGATCTCCAAACCTTCCCCAAGGACAAATGAATTCGGGGATTGGGTCAAGCTTAGTGACCCTAAACAAGCGCTTCGTGGGAGGCACCCCATGCTTATCCATTTTTCTTCTTTCTTATTTCTATTGTGATGTGAGGAGGCTTGTACTCTTTCGATTCTTGTTGTTTGTGCTTGTGATTTTTTGTAGGATTGACCCAAAATTTTCTGAAGACTCTCGTGTTCGGTGTTTTGTCCCGGTCCACTTGAGCTTCCTAGCCTTTGCTTGCAATTAGTTTGGGGAAATCCGATATCCTAGATTATTATCGACTAACATCTATCTTTTAGCATACTTGATAAACGGCTTAAGATTTGTGTGATACTTTCTCTATGCTCGGATTATGCATTCTACTTTTTGAGTTCTAGTATGGGGTTATAAGCCTTAGACTAGGAAACATTGAGGACAATGTTTGGTGTTAGTATGGGGTAGTATATCTTCGATATGATCTTACCTACTTTTGCTCGTTGTTCTCATGTACCCCGTTTTCCTACAAAAATTTAAAAAAAATAAAAAAATTTAAAAAAATTTTCAAAAATAAAATAAGTGTTTTGTCATAATTTTGACTTTCCTACTGGGTAGAATAAGAATAAATTTTGACCCGATCGAGCGTGTTGAGCTCTAGCTTGTTCCTTAACTTTTAGGCTAAGCGTTCGCGGAAATTCGCGAAGAACGAAAAATGATAGAGTTGATTATGAGTTGGATGCTAAGCAAGGATTATTTGGAAATCTTAAGAGCTCATGTATGTAATTTGTGGCTTTTTCTCCCATAAGCTCCTAACCGGATTAAAAATACGTGCTGTTTTTGGAGATTAAACTTAAATCAACAATTTTTATGTAGAGTATAGCAAAAATTTTAGTCTTAGTTCAAATTTATACTTGAATTTTTCAAAAAGAAGTCTTCTTTATATATTATAAAATATATATATATATATATATATATATATATATATATATATATATAATAAAAAATATATATAATAATAATAAAAACTGTGGGCTGATAAAAGTTTACTGCCTCTTGCCGGCTCACAACCGATGTGGTAGTCTTCTAAAGAAAGCCCATAGTAAGAATAAAAATCCGAGACTGATAAAAGTTTGCTGCATCTTGCCGGCTCACAACCGATGTTGCAGCCTTCTAAAAGGTCGAGGGTTACAATTGCATAAATGTTATGTTTAATATTAAATAGATCTCTTTTTGTTAAATTTAAATATGCTTTTGAACTTTGACTATTTCATTTTAAGTTTTTAAATAAGCTATGTATATACGGGAAACCTGAGAGTTTTTGAAACCTAAGGTCCGTGAGTCCCGATACTAGTCTTTGTGGGGTGTCAAAAGCCTGGTCACTTAGCCGCAAGGTTGGGATGTGCCGAGACGAAAGTCGCTACATGGGATGATCTCGCCTTCAAACTCATTATTCTCGGGTGGAACGTGAAACATAGAATTTTGCAAAACGTTGATCCATGGTTGAAATTCAAAATAGCACATTCACCTAAGATATAATAATTGTCGGGAGTGAAAAGTTCACAAGTTGCAAATATGAGTAGTGTTAGCATTTTAACTGATATTTAACTGTGATTTCGTTTTAAGCTTGGTTTGGAGCTAGTGAAAAGTCGGGGACGATGAATTTATCCTTTTTGGGGCATTCTCGGATCGAAATGCATCTTGTTCTATGATCCCTAACGGTTATGGAAATAACGAAAGTCGGAATATTCTAGGTAGTTGCTAAAAAAATGGAAAAAGTTTTGAAAAATGGGAAAATAGGGTGTTTTAAAGCTTGTGATTTCTTAACTCTCCCCACAAAAGTCTTTGCTACTTTTCAAAGATTTAGTTTGGGGAAGTTTTGAGGTATTTGGTTTTAGAGCATATAATATTGCGTGAGGACACGGCAATCACTTAGTTTGGGGAATTTTGATATGTGAGAAATCACATATCCTTTTTATATCAAAAATGATCCTTAAATGATTAAATTGTGCAAATTATGTTTGTATATTGCTTGTTTTGTCATTTGTGATGTGTAGGTACGGATATTGCAAAAATCACAAGAAAACGGTCAAAACCGGACAAACACGAACACGGGAACGGATAGAGTGTACAAGAGCCGGAAGTTTCTAGCAAAAGGTCAACAAAGTCAACTTTGGTCAACCCTTGGTCAACCCACAAAAAGACAAAACCCTCAAAATACCCAAATGAGCCTTAATGTTAAACCAAATTCACAATAAGTCCTTAAAACCCTAACACCGTTAGTCTTTTTATTATAAAGACTAACGGTCGTTATCTCTTAAAAACTAAACCCTTTTAACCAAGCCCAAGATAAACACCAGCCCAAAACCTTTAAATTGGCCCAAGTCAACTCCTGTTTTTCCCAAGTCAAACAAAAAACGTTATAAAAAGAAAAAGGGTGCGAATGGGTGTTACTATTCACCCATCGTCCCAATTCAACCCTATGTAAAAATTCATAGGTAAAAATCAGCGCTCTCTCAATTAAGCTATGTGGCCAGAAGATACCAAGTACTAAGTGCCAGGTCATCAACAAATATGTAACACCCCAAAAAATACAACAACGCAGCGGAATACCACTTTGGGGTGCTACTTCATAATACGCAACACTAGATACAAGAAAACGACCTCTAAATGTGTCGTTTGTAAAACAATCTCGTTGATTTTCTGAAATCAAAATAATAGTTGTCCCATAATTGCATCATCATGAAAAACTTGAATGTAAAGACTCCAATGCACATCAAATAATCCAAGCATCTAATTCACCTGAGAAAAACATGCTTAAAAGTGTCAACATTAAAGTAATGGAGAGTTCATAAATTAGTTTAAAATATGAATGTAATTATCAACAAATAAAATTTATCCACTGTGTCCTCACAAGTACCATAGATAAAATGTTTATAAAATATGCACGACCCATTTTATGTCACCAAAAGTACCAATATTATCCCAAAGATTTTATTAAAAATGCATGGTTAATTTAATGTCACCAAAAATGTATCCCTGGCACCTCGACTAACGAATAATCCTTTTCCCGAAATACTATAACAAGGTAGGACCGCACGAATTTTTCCTGTAATACTACAACAAATGCCAGACATCAAAAAACCAAAGAATACCAGTATGACACTAAGCTCATGACAACTAAGCTAGACTATATTAGCTATTTTAAAGCCATTATGCCCCATATAATGTTGTACCCGCAACATCCAAAACCTGACCGTTATAAATATTCGTTCCCCGGTTAAAAGCTAGTCACCAGAACGAGGTTGCAAAACCACGATAGATCTACCTTATAACACCCGCGCTTCCAAACCAGGAATTAACAGTTCACAATAATGGCATTAAAAGGGGTTATTTATTTATACATAGTACCCCGTAATCAATTATAAACTAATTCATTCACTTAGATTGCGTCCAATTTGTAAAACAAAGTATGTAAATGAGTTTGTAAATATTCATGTAAATATGAGCTTGTAAATATTCATGTAAATATGAGCTTGTAAATATTCATGTAAACACGTATGTAATCGACCATGTAATTGAATTTGCAAACAATTTAGCAACAAGCAAGTTCTCACCCCAAAAGTTATAAAGCGTATGAAAACAAGTAAAACAGGGGGCTATAAACTCACAAAATCCCTTAAAACAATCACATTGTTATAAGATAACCGAGTAAGTATAAGAATTTGTAGACAAGCATGTATCCCCCTCGCGGGTTATAAAACATTCAAAAGATTGAAAAGCGAGGCTATGAACTCACATTGATTAAAGACCACGATCAATTAATCCAATTAAATCCTCAACTAAATCTGCAACCTATCGCGACCACGACCTATAATTATTTCGTTTCGATTATAACACTATAAATACACCAACGATGCGACATCTAACCTCACGAAATCATACATATTTTTATATGTATACATACATATATACATGTGATGAGAAATCCACTTGCGCGTCTTTAAACCTTAATCCTTAGTATATTATATGTATATATACTATTTTTCGTCCAATCCTAACTTATCTCAATATTTACAGAAAGTTACTATTTTTAGACTCCCCGTTTTTAGAACCAAACAATGATCTTAAATAATTAATTGAAATAATATATTAACCGACCTTTAGTTTTGACCCGCTATGTCTTAACTTTAAAACTGACAATCCTCGCGGCAAAGTAAAACGTCATTACGGACAACTTTCATGTTTCGCCGGAAGGCTAAACGGACTCGAAAGTGCTCAAATCGTTTAATTAATAATCTGCTAGATTTAATATATATTAAAATTAACTTATTTTCTACTAAAGTATATATTTCGATTACACTCCAGTTTCTTCGTTATTTGAATTTAAAAGTCCCGTTTTATATCAAAACGTCCGTCAAAATATAATTTGTTATATTTTGTACACCAAAGTCTAACTTTTCAACATCTCGAACTCCGAATCCCACGTTCTATTTTCTGGTCAAAATGACCCGTTACAAACTCGCGCCAAATCCGTTTTTTTAAGCTCAAAACTCACTAGTTATTGCGTTAAGATTAATATTAATCCCGTTAAAATTATTAATATCACATTTTACTTAGACGTCGCAAGTTTCATTAGCTTTTCATCACATATAATAACTCGATAAGTAAAAAACAAATCGAATGACTTTTAAATTAAACGCAATTCCCTTTTTTCGTGTACAGCACAATCAAATGCACCCGTCCTCGGAGTCACAATAACAACGCAAAACTCATTTTTGTTGCAAACCAAACCCACCAAACAACCCGACGCCCCGCTGTCCCTGGCTCGGTTTTCCAAAGGAATTGAATTATAATGAAATTTATTAAACATATAACTTTTTATAAATTTCGGCATGTACTATTCGTTTATATAACGTTTCCATTTTCATAAATTCTCAACGTTTTCCATTTAAATCAAAATGTCTTCCCTTTATCAATCAATCAATATTGCAATGTCTACACTTTTCAATATATTATTTAAATCATATCGAATAAAAATTTAGTAAGACCGAAAGCTTGTTAAAACGGCGAAACAAACGTACCATACTTGGCTGTCAAAACAGCCAACAAACGCACCCTATTCGGCTGTTTTAACAGCCGAAACAAACCCCCTTTCGGCTGTCAAAACGCAGCCAACGAACACCCCTATTTGGGGCTGAGCAGAAAACTAACGCACCCTTGTCGGGTGTTGACCACGTAAACAACCACACCCTTGTGGTGACTCAGAAATAAACGCACCCTTTGTGGTTTTGGTTTCAAACCCAACGCACCCTTGGTGCGGGTTGACCACCAAACGCAGCCCTTGGCTGCTGATTCGACACAACCAAACGAAACAAACACCCTTGGCTGTGGACGACAACCAAACGCACCCTACGTGGGTGACTGACCCGCGAACCACAACCAAACCCGCCCTTGGTGTTGGCTGCTACAACCCAACGCACCCTTGTTGGCTAGGAACCCACAACCAACGCACCCTTGGCTGTTTTTAATACAAACCAAACGCACACTAATTTGGTTATAAAACCCAACGCGCCCATTTGGTGATACCACGAACCCATGGCGGCGGCTGCCCACCGAACCCACCCCATGGTGGCCGTTTTTATAGCCGAACCAAACCACCCTTGTCGGGTGTTATAAACCCTCAACCAAACCGCACCCTCTTCGCTGAGAAACCCACAAACCCGACTCACCCATCCGCACCCTGCGGCTGTGAAAGTGGCGGTGGGGTGGTGGATGTATGCGGTGGTATGGTGATGATGATGACGAAGGGATGATGTTGGTGATGACAGTGGTGGTTTCGGTGGGTGAGTGGTGGTGGTGGAGAAACGCGAGTGGAGGCGCGTGGGTCGGCGGATCGGGTAGATCGGTTAACGGGGAGTCTTTTTGGTCTTCGCCGGAAAAGCCCGCCGGAAAAGTTTTCCGGCGGTGGTGGTGGTCGCCGGCTGCCGGACATGGGAGGGAGAGAGGAGAGGTGAGTGAAAGTGATGAGTGTATGTGTGTGTGTATAAGAGATGAAAATGAAAAAGATATATAAGTTTTATATTTATATATAAAACTTTAAAATGAAATGGAAATGTTTAATACTCGAGGGACTAAAAGTGTAACTTGTCAAGAAACTTTTATAAAATACTGGTTCGGGACTCGTTTAGGCCACGCAATGGATGATTCAACGCACGAAACTTGCGCCGTTGTTTTCCAAATCATTTTTCTGATAAAAATGAGTATTCACTCGACTACTTTTCGTAAACGTTTTATAAAATTTATTTAAAACGTTTATCATTTATTTTGTATATTTCCGATAAACTTGTCCGTAAAATGATCCTTTTACTCGAATATTTGCGTCTTCAACAAACGTCACTGAATAAAATGTTAGATAATTTATTAAATATTCTTATTTAATAAAACGTGATAATTAAATGTAATTTAATTATTTTTGTGCCGGTACTCGTTCTTGATTCTAAAATCTTGCGAGGGCATTTCAGTCACCTTCTGACTGTTTCCAGGTCTCGGTCAAAACTAAAAAGTTGTCAGGAATATCATTTCACATCAAATTGCTTTAGAGTCCGAGTCGTGAATACGTGATTTAGATGATCGTTCTTATAAGTCAAGCCAGACCCTAAAAGTCAAAGATTGAAATCGTCATTCAAAATTTCGAAAATTCTCGGATGTTACAGTACCTACCCCTTAAAGAAATCTCGTCCCGAGATTATATTACAGAATCCGTTTGGCCTATACCATGAAAACAGACAATAAGTCCAATTATCAGTTGTGTTTTCCTACACCAACAAACATCTCATAACATGACATACGTACGCATATTTTATATTATCAGTCTACATGTTTACATATTAAGCATTTCAGATAAGTTAAACTAAAACATGTTATCAATGTACCTTAAATAACATGATACCCAAACATGATTAATGTATGCTCATAATTTAACGCGGATTTTGTTTTCTCAGAAACTTCCAAGGAGTTCGCCCATCAAAACCACTTATCTTCCCTAAAGCGTTGAGTAAGCTTATTTCCCTCCCTTTTTCAACTCTTCGTGCTTAGAGTTTCAATTGTCTGTTCATAATTTTACATAATTTTGTTATCTCAAAAACTTGCAAGGAGTCGGCCCATCAAAACCACTTACCGTCCCTAAAGCGTTTAGACCTTTGGCGTTATGTAAGATGAAGTGTAATATCAGGGAATTCACAAAAAAGTGTTGCGCACAACAATACAGTAAGAGTTCAATTAAATTCATAAATGGATTCATCCGATAAAAACTACTTTTCAAAAAACCGTAGGCGTTCAACCTTTCGTTAACTCAAAACATAAGCACTCAACAACTATATACAACCTGTGTGCATCGCACGAGTCTGAATGCCTCGTTCATTTAATTGACAAGATTACAACATATAATTACATCGAATAATGTAGAATTATGAAATATTGGTTTGGACTACGAAACATAACTAATAGTCCATTAGCTAATAATAAACATCGACTAACACAACCGTGCAGTTTTAGCGGGATGAGACCGAACACTCAAACTGATGCAAATTTTTCCAAATAAAGCCGAAGGAAGTGCTTTAGTGAAGATATCTGCATACTGATAATGAGATGGAACATGAAGAACATGCACTGACCCGTAGCCAGGGGTGTTATCGGGTCGAGTTATCGGATCTTATCGTACCGGGTTGAATCGGGTTTTGATTTTTATAAACTCACATGCAACCCGACCTGATAAAAAATCGAGTTATCGAGTTCGGTTGGTATTTAGGTCGGTTAATTTAGGTTGTCAGGTAATACAACAAATGAGCAACTAATAAATTACCAAATAAGACAACATAAACTTAATAGTTCATATTACCAAACTTTGATCACATACAAGCCAATGCCAGCTTTACTAAATTCATATTTTTTCACCAACTCTGTGAAACGAAACATAATAAAGTATATTAGTAAGCCTATTTTTGTGTTACCGTTGAATCTATTAATGTTGGGAAATGTTTTAAAAATCACACCTAACACGCGCCTACTCCCTAAATCCCTCGAGGCTCCAGCTGTGATACAGAAGTTAGGTCGGGTCTTGTTTAGCCCGAATAGGCAGCTATCCGAATATATCACACCTTGTTCTTGTATCATGTGAATTTTGAAGAACCCTGCACAAGGAATGAAACACTGTTAATCTTATTGTGGGAGCGGATCCCACGATTGGACTCTGGCGTGAGAGTAAGTATATAGTCTTGGGGAGTAAGCGTATGTAATTAGGGTTGTTTTTAGATACCTGTATTGATCAGAATTGCATTCCTTTTATAGGCTAAATAACCCTTAGGGTTTCCATATCTTTCGGCCTAAGTTACGTCCGACATATAAGGGATTGGGATTATCCTAACTTATTTAGATAAGTAGAGTATATCTCTTATTTAATTAGGTTATCTCTTTCTAACAATAGCTCATGAAGATATCGCGGCCACAGACCCTGTGCTGGCAGCCGCGACCCGTAGGTCCAAGTGGCCGTGACCCGTAGGTTCAAGTGGCCGTGACCGTGATATGTGTGCCGGAGGCCCATCTTTAACTACCAAGCCCATAATAGTATGAATGGCCCGGGCCGGTCCATACTATATGTTAGCCTTATAATATTGAGTCAAACATGAAGTTCGTTCATTATGTATTTAAGTCTCGGTCAATCAATTAGTTAATGTTGTAATAGTATAATATCGGGAATCGGGCTCGATAGTTAATCTAATATTGTATATGTTTCGGGTTTAATCCCAAGCAAAACCCGAGCCCGGGTCCTAGTTAAATATCTCGCGCGTCACTTTTAAGTGTCGGGGTATATAAGGAACTTTTCCACTTGGAAAAGTTAGTTGTTCATTTTCTAAACAATATCATTTTCCATATTCTCTCATCTCTCTCTCTTCTTTCTCTCTCTAGAACAACTCACCTCTCTTTCTCATTTCTAGTTCTTGATTCGTGTATGTTATATGTTATGAAGTGATTACGGGATCCTACAATTGACATCAGAGCTTCAAGGGTGGATTTGTGTTTGATTCTTGTGGTTAATTAGCAAATTTCGTGGCTTATTTTGGTTCTAAAACCCCACGGCTTAAAATCATTTGTTGAGCTCATTTGGTTGGTTAATCGTGTTGTTTTCCATGCTATAATGTAGGAAGGTATATAGTTGTATTACATGTGATCTCAGCTCAAGTTCGTTACCAAGGATTAAAGGTGTCGATTTTCTATGGTTCTTCGTGAGAGAGTTGCTTGGTTTTTGAAGATCCTCAATGATACGAGTTTATGTGTGTTTATCTTGTTATACGACACACTTAAATATGTATGGTTGTAGTTATTATTCGTGGTTAGAAGGCTATTTGTTAATTATGCTCAATTCGTACTTGAAGTTTCTTCATGGCGGTTTTACTATTTTATTGATTTTTCTATGCGTGCGAGGTTGACAAGTTAGGGGACAAGCTCCGTGATTTTAGGAAAAGTGACACAGCGGTTTGCCAAAGTTCTCAGCGGTTTGATTATTTTAATAAGCGGCGAGTTGCTAGTTAAAACGGCGAGTTACTTGTTTAAACTAGGCGGCGAGTTGGCTTATTCACGGCGAGTTGTCAATAGGTTTAGCAGCGGTTTGCTTATTTTAATTCAGGAGGCGAGTTACTATAAAAAGTTAGGAGGCGAGTTGCTAAACGGCGAGTTGGTAAACGGCGAGTTGGTAAACGGCGAGTTGCTAAACGACGAGTTACCAAACGGCGAGTTGCTCAAAGGAACAGGCAGCGAGTTAGTCAGACTAGGCAGCGGTTTGTTTATTTTAAATACACGGCGAGCTGTCAAAAGAAGCAGCGGTTTGATTATTCTATTACACGGCGGTTTGCTTACACTAGCAGCGGTTTGATTTTTAAAAAAAAAAAGTATCCAGACGACACCTCTTTTTAGCGACACTTTTTTACGGAAAAAGTTGAGTCATATGTAATTTTTTATATATAGCTTTTTTAACTTATTTTTACATCAAATTCAAATTTTGGTAATAGCGTAAATTTTTTTTCGGTCGACACCTTTTTAGCGACACTTTTTTCGAAAAAAAATTAAGTAAAATAAGAATTTTTTCTATAGCATTTTTAGCTTATTTTTACACCAAATTCAAATTTTGGTAAAAGGGTAAAAATAATTTTTTTTTCATAATCCAACTGCGCCGAATTCCAAACAAATCATCAAACCATAAGCCAAAACCAAAACCATCAACAAGGACTTAAACTGCATTAATCATACAAGAAACAAACATCAACAGCAATCGATTATTCATTCATGGTTTTCTATTGATTTTTTAAAATCCCGTTTTTATCGGTTTTAATCATAGACGTGTAAAATCCCGTGAACGAGAATTGCATACATAACCACAACAACATCAATCACATCATATCCACTTAAGATCCAAAACTTTTCCACATTCAAGTTAACATTCAGTCATTCTATCTATGTATATCCAGACAGTACTATCTAATAGATAGTCAAAGGGCAAATAATATCATGGCAGTGGTTCGAAAGGATCGGTCCACCATATGCTTGGACCAGGAAGATATTCACAGTGGAGATCACGTTTTCTACGATTAATAGTGACACGAAAAAAGAATGGCGATGGGATGAAAAAAAAATGCAACTTAATGGTCCTACGTAACAACAAGTGTCTTATTCAGAGCTGTTCCTGGCAGCGGAAGGTCGTCCTGCAGTTCAACAACATACAGCAATTGAAACTGTATTGAACATGACTCCAGAGAACAAAGAACACTTTCAGTCTGAAAAGGAAGCAATTTTCTTGCTTTTAACTGGTATTGGAGATGAAATCTATTCAACTGTTGATGCATGCAACACAGCAAATGAAATGTGGATAGCCATTGAAAGGCTACAACAGGGTGAATCGTTGAACGTACAAGATGTAAAGACCAATCTGTTCTGGGAATTTGGGAAGTTTACTTCTCGAGATGGAGAATCCATGGAGTCTTATTACTCACGGTTTTATAAACTGATGAATGAATTGACTAGGAACAACTTGGAAGTTACAATAATGCAAGTGAATGTTCAATTTCTTCAACAACTTCAACCAGAATGGTCAAGATTTGTGAGAGAATAGCCAAAAGTGCAAATCCATTAGCACTTCTTGCGGCTGCTCAACCATATTCAGATAATTACTATCAAGCACCAAAACCTCAAAGATCTAATGCAACATCATCTTCTACAAGACCTAGTGCATCTACCAGACACAAAGGCAAAGAGGTCGCCAAACCAATTACACCTCAATCTGAGTCTGTCTCTGAAGAAGACAGTGATCCTGAACAAGCTCAGAGGGACAAAGAAATGCAAAAGAATTTGGCACTCCTTGCAAAGTATTTCAAGAAGCTCTACAAACCTACCAACAACAACCTTCGAACTTCTTCAAACTCCAGGAACAAGACTGAAGATACCACACCAAGGTATAACAATGACAATCAGTCAAGGCAGTTTGGGAATCAAAGGACAATGACAGTTGCTGGGGCTAGGGAAACAGTAGGCAGTCAGGTAGTGCAACAGACTGGGATACAGTGCTTTAACTGCAAGGGATATGGGCACTATGCAAAGGAATGCAGGAAGCCAAAGCGGGTTAAAGACTACGCATATCACAAGGAAAAGATGATGATGTGCAAACAAGCTGAACAAGGTGTTCCTCTGCAAGCTGAGCAAGCTGATTGGCTAGAGGACACGGATGAAGAGATTGATGAACAGGAATTGGAAGCACATTACAGCTACATGGCAAAGATTCAGGAGGTCTCACCTGAAGAATCCAGTTCTACTGGTCAGCCATTGGAACAGGTACAAAATCATGATGAAAGTAATGTGTATGACAATGTGAGACGACATTCTGAGCAACCTGAATCCATTAATGACACATATGTTTTGAAGAAGGATGATAGCAATGTCACTCCTAATTCATCAAATATATGTACTAATGATAATCAGGTTGATCAAAATATTGCAGAATGTGTTGATGATAATTTAATTGCTAATTTAACTCTTGATACGGAGGAAAATAAAACGATCTTAAAGCAATTAAAGAAAGCAAACGCATTATTGACTCAAGAATT
>BQNB010156069.1:0-12113 GCA_026074375.1 Tanacetum coccineum | reverse complement strand
TATGTTTATTGCATTTACTTGGTATTTGGTAGAATATACTATGTCTAAATAAGTTTTGTACTTTTCTTAACACTAAACGCGTCGCGTCCAAATTGCGCTCGCATTCGCATCACGCATCACGCATTGGCCTTTGGGACCTTTAGCGCAATGGATCACAAAACGCATTTTTAAACCAAGCACATGGGACATTAGAACACACAAAGAACGTTATTTTAATCCATGGCATGCATATTTTGTGCTTTATACTGCATTAAAACAAATTAATTGTATATTGCTAAACGTCTTATCCAAGTTATGCGAATATTCGAATACAGTGATCGTAGGCCTTTGATCTAATAACCGCATATATGAATAAGGCATTCATTTGCATTATATGCTATTTGATTGACATAATACATCAAACAAATTAATCATTTAGTTTCAACCTATTGTTGTTCAAGTAAAAATTTATATATGACTTTTTAGGTTTTATTTATTACGATATAATCTAGATTACTTTAAATATTAGGTGTTTTATTTGATTTTAGAAATCGGTCACTTAAGTGAAAAACTAAATCATACCGCGGAACAATTAAAGTTTTTGTTAAAGACATGTATAGATGAAGTCAATAGGTTAGGTCCCAATGGTCTTAGTTTATTTGTGGGTTGTTGAGAAAAGTAGGTCAAGCTCTTGAGGACACTTACGGAATATATGATTAGTTGACGAGATCTAGTTGCGGCACAATGTCTTTAAATGTTTTAGATTATGACATTTTATTTCACGTTGCTAGACTATGTTAAGTTTATGTCTCAAATATTTTCTTTAATGTTCGGATGTGTATATGTTTTGTAAAACTGAAACTGCTTTACATTTACTACATTCGGATGTATTTTATTAAAAAACAAAGAGAGAAGTGCAAAAATCATCCTGTGGTTTGTCAAAAAACCGTCTCACATCCCTCGTTAAATAATTGTCCAAAACACATCCCTCCGTCAATGTTTTGGGACACGATACATCCCTTGGACTAACGGTGTAAAAAAAATTTCCGTTAAGTATTAACGAGCGTCTAATTTTTAACGGTACAACTATATAGGAGGGTATTATTGTCTTTTTGCTGCCACAAGGATGATTTTTGCACTTCTTTCTTAAAAAAAGTTTTTGTTTATTTTTTAATTTAAAAAAAACCTTTTTACATTATTATTCGTAAAAAATTTTAATTTTTTTTACAAAATCTTAAAAAAAATTAAAAAGTGCGAAATTTTTTAAAATTTTTAAAAAGTTTTGTAAAAAAAATTTAAAAAAAGTTTTTAAAAGTACAATTTCGGTTCGATTATTTTAAAAATTTTTTAAAAAATTTCGTACTTTTTTAGAAATCTTTTTTTAAAAAATTTGTACATTTTAAAAACTTTTTTACAAAAATTCGCACTTTTAAAAATCTAAATTTTTTGAAAAAATATTTTTTAAAATCTTATTTTTTAAAATGTGCAAAAATTTTTAAAAAAGTTCTGTAAAAAAAGTTTGAGATTTTTAATTTTTTTTTATAATAATCGAACCAAAATCGTAGTTTTAAAAACTTTTTAAATTTTCTTTAAAAACTTCGCACTTTTTGATTTTTTTTTTTAAATTTCGCACTTTTTTTACAAAACATTTTAAAATTTTTTTGTACTTTTTAAGTTCTAAGATTTTAAAAAATACAAAATTTTTACATTTTTTTTTCAAAACTAAGATTGTAAAAGTACGAATTTCTTTTAAAGTTTTGTAAATTTTTTTTAAAAACAAACAAAACTATTTTTTTTAAAAAACAAATAAGATTTTTGTAAAGTGCGATTTTTTTTTAAGATTTTGTAAAAAAAAATTATTTTTTTTACGAATAATAATGTAAAAAAGTTTTTTTTTAAATTAAAAAACAAAAAAAAAACATTTTTTTTAAGAGAGAAGTGCAAAAATCATCTTTGTGGCAGCAAAAAGACAACAATACCCTCCTATATAGTTGCACAGTTAAAAATTAGACCCTCGTTAAAAATTAACGAGAAAAAAATTTGCACCGTTAGTCCAAGGGATGTATCGTGTCCCAAAACATTGACGGAGGGATGTGTTTTGGACAATTATTTAACGAAAGACGTGAGACGGTTTTTTGACAAACCACATGGATGATTTTTGCACTTCTCTCAAAAACAAACAATCTTACTGAATTCAGATTCAGACATTTACGCATCAGATTCAGATTCAGATGTGCGGTTCAGATTCAGATTCAGAGCCTCTTGATAAACAAACAGCACCTTAGTTGATTGTTGCATCTCCTAATGAAATGTTCTACAAATAAAGGCTTCATCTTGCTTTTTATTTGTACCAAATAACTGATTTTAAGGTTTGCCTTTTTATTCGACATGATTCTGATACGAACCAGATCGATAATAGAATAGATAGAAGAAAATAAACAAGATAGATAGTTTATATTGATGGGATAAACCGACCCTCGATGGTTTATATTAATGAGATAAAGCGACCCTCCAATTGATTAACAAATCAATACTTCATATTCATTCAAGATAATAAGAATACAACCCTAATCCCCTATTTATAATGAAAGATGTCATAGACTTAACTTGTTGACTAAGAGTTGATGACTAAGAATTGTTGACTAAGAAAATATAATAAAGGAAACCAAATAAATACTAATAAGGAAACTACTAAGAAGGTTCTTATCTATACTTCTGGCCCCAAAAATACCTTGTCCTCAAGGTGTTGCTATGAACGATCTTGATTCCCGGATCCCATGTTCTTCTTAGAATCCCTTTTGTAAACACCAAGTAAAAGTAGTAGTCATGAAAATTTCTCACGATCTCTTCATGTATATATGCAGTCTTACAAGGCCCACGCGAAACTCTTTTGCTATACGGCTGTTCTTGAAAACTCAATCTTTCAAACCTCTTACCAAGCGAGATCCACAGTTTTTTAGTTGGCTGTGATGCAACCACAAACTTCTTCCAAAATAACTTTGCCTCCATTCTTCTTTTATAACATCGATTTTGTTGTAGCCCGTATGAATGGACTTGTCACTCCTGATTCTGCTTTTCTTTTACCGTCGCTTGTATCAATTTGCTATTCTTTTCCTTTTTCGTAGCCTCTACTGATTTGAAGAGCTTATCAGACAACAAAGAGAACTTGTTAAAACAAGATTCACCTTATGAACAATGATCCGGAGGTATGGTAAAATGGAAAAGGTGTTGAGCCATTTTATTAGAGAGAAAGAAAGAAAAGATGGGAAGAGTGCGTGTTAGAGAGAAATACACACACACACTTTTACAAAAGTGAGCTTCACCCCTCCATGGAAGTACGGATGGGGTATTTATAGTCCCGACATCGACTAGCTAAACTAACCCTACAAGACTATAAATGATAAATGTAATTCCGGATGAGTCAATATATTTTAGGGCTAACAGATGTCTTGATGCATTTGTGTAACACACTGCTCCACTTTAATGAACCGCGTAAAACATTCCTCGAATTTCTTTTCAACCTCAATTAACCCATCCTCAAATCTCTTGGTTGCTGCCATTCCTTCAAATCACCAAAAGATTTTTTTTCGATGAACATTAATTTTTTTAAACCCTAGAATCGAAATAGCTCTGATACCAATTGATATGAACCTACCCATTCTAGGCTCGTATCAATTCATAAGTCCAAGTGTAGAACTCACTCAAAAATCTAGCTCGTTTGAGGAGATGATACCTAGATTTTATAAACTATCAACCAATCTTATACCCGGCCGATGTGGGATCATAACAATACCCCACCTTTTGAAAAACCAACGTCCTCGTTGGTCACGGTTGGCACCCCTCTTTGGGTCCAAGCCACCACTTCATAGGCCACCACTCCGAGCTCGTTGGTCACGGTTGGCACCCTTCTTTTTTCAGGTCCAAGCCACCACTTCATAGGCCACCACTCCGAGCTCGTTGGTCACGGTTGGCACCCTTCTTTTTTCAGGTCCAAGCCACCACTCCATAGGCCACCGGCTAGCTCTGATACTAATTGGTACGAACCAGATCGATAATAGAATTGATAGAATGTAGATTGATTAGCGTTTTCAAGTTATTAAACAGATAATTAGAGATGTATTTTACTTTTGGTGATTGAGATTTGTAAAACTTTAAGAGGATGGGTTAATAATATCAACCTACAGTTATAATTCTTTCTAGTTTTTTTTGTTGTTTGCGAGTCTTTCTTTTATATGTTTACTGGTGAATTTTTTTTAATGCTGATCGAGAACAACAGCTCGCTAATCAACTGGATTTATATGCTCTCCAAAACTAACTCGTAACTTAAGTGGCTATATTGATATATCACTAACAAGCACTTTTTCAATCCCGGGAGTCTAATGTAAAAATCGTATCTGTTATGTACTTGTTGTTTCCGTGAAGGTCATTTGAAGAAAGTGAAGTGGTTGGATCCATTGGTAATGTAAGACGTATAATATATCACTAAAATGACCTGAAGTCTTGTTCACCTTTCTTGAATAAATATTCAGATCTTCTAAAGATTAGAAGCATACCGTCTATTTGCTTGTTTTAAGAATGAGGTAATGTGCATGATGCACGAAATAATAGACGAGAATGATGAAATGCTAAAAAATCTGAAGGCAGAATGGGGCACTGGCATTGACGATGTTAGGATGTGCAGAATGGGGTTTCGGTTGTAAATTAACCGATAAGATTTCAACTTGTAAGTGATACATAAAAAAATGATAATCTTATTCATGTATCCCAAAGAAATCACCACTTTTTTGATAAAACATAACCTAGATTTACCCTTTTCCTTAAATAAGCTTGCTATCTTTTATCACCCATTTAGAGATAAAACATAGCCTAAACGACCCATTTTCGTCTAAGCTATTCTATATTGTAAGAAAACTGGCCCTTTAATAATAAAACCTTACCAGAACCGATCCATTCAGTAAGTAAAAATGGTTTAAATTTCTCTCCTCATATATTGTTATGTACTTGTGTTATCGATGAACTAGTTAAAAGATTTTTCAAGTTCCTGATAGAAGCATACTATCTATTTGCCTGTTTTAAGAATTAGAATGAGGTAATGTGCATGATGCAGGAAATAATAGACGGGAATGATGAAATGCTAAAAAATCTGAAGGCAGAATGGGGCACTGGCATTGACGATGTAGTGGTTGCTGCATTTAAAGAAGTGAATGAACACAACGCTAGTGGAGCATATGTGGTTAGTGAGCTCTGGAACTTCAAACAAAATCGAAAAGCCACGTTGAAGGAAGTGATTAGCTACATCTTGAAGAATATCAAGAACCTTAAGCGCAAAAGATCATAAGGTTGGTATGTTACAGTTGAGCTTTATTGAGCTTATTCGACATGAGTCCTGACTTTGAGGCTCGTATGAAAACCTAATTGGTGTTTGGCCCTAGATCATATCTCCTTCAAATAGTATATAATATTGAAGATGATAACATACTTAAAAAAACGTAAAATTAAGTAATCTGCGGATCTTTCTGAGTTATTTGGGATGTCTGAATTTTGGCATTTGTTTAAGTAAGACGTTGTTTGTCTACAGAATGTGAGTTGATTGTTGCATCTCCTAATGAAATGTTCTACAAATAAAGGCTTCATCTTGCTTGTTAACAGTAAGGGTTCCGGTGCCGGTTTTGTTCTCATCAGCCCTAGCGGCGCAGAATTCAGGTATGCTCTCCAACTGAACTTTACAAGCACAAATAACGAAGCGGAATATAAGGCTCTGCTCGCAAGGCTCTGTATGGCCCAAAAAATAAAGGTGTGAGACATCGATGTAAAGGTAGACTCGAAGCTGGTCGCAAGTCAGATCAACAGAAGTTATGTGGCAAGTAGTACCAGCATGATCAAATCTCTCACCGCGGTAAGAGAATGTATAGCCGGATTCAAAAGTTTCGCCATCCAAAATATACACAGAAACTTAAACCAAAAGGTCAAAATTTTAAGTAAATTGGCTACTCATGCGTTTGATCACCTCACGAAAGAAGTTCTAATGGAAGTGTTGGCTGAGTGATCGACATACCGAAAGGAGGTAGGAGCGATCGTGGAGGCGGAAGAAGACAACTAGATGACTCCAATCATACGGTGCCTGGCAGAGGGGATATGGCTGGAGGATAAAGACGAAAGGAGGACCCTAAGAATGAAAATCAATCAATACGTCCTCGAGGGGGCATCCTTTTTAAAACCAGATACTTGGTACCTATGTTAAGGTGTGTGGGTCCCTTACAGGCCAACTACGTCATTAGGGAGATACACATGGGCTTGGTTTAAAAATGTGTGCATCATTGCGCAAATTGCAAGCATCATTGCGTTGCATTTAAAATTTCGCATCAAGGTGCCTAATGCACTGCCATCCCAGATTGCGTTCGCATTAGACCGCAATTTATCGCATTTGTGTAATGCTAGCAACGGTAGCAATTGTCGCAATCTAGAATTTAGGTCATTTTTTTTCAAAGTTAAACCATATAAAAGAGACCTACATATTTTTATGGGGTTTTAAAGATAAAACTTGTTAAATGACATCTAAAACAAAAACAGTAACAAAAATACAGTATCTTGCATTTTTCTAAGTGTTTTTTTGTCTTGCTTTGCTTTCGACTTACTTGTTTTACAAAGGGATTATAGGCCTAATTTCAATATGCTAGTAACTTATTTTGTATGTTTATTGCATTTACTTGGTATTTGGTAGAATATACTATGTCTAAATAATTTTTGTACTTTTCTTAACACTAAACGCGTCGCGTCCAAATTGCGCTCGCATTCGCATCACGCATCACGCATTGGCCTTTGGGACCTTTAGCGCAATGGATCACAAAACGCATTTTTAAACCAAGCACATGGGACATTAGAACACACAAAGAACGTTATTTTAATCCATGGCATGCATATTTTGTGCTTTATACTGCATTAAAACAAATTAATTGTATATTGCTAAACGTCTTATCCAAGTTATGCGAATATTCGAATACAGTGATCGTAGGCCTTTGATCTAATAACCGCATATATGAATAAGGCATTCATTTGCATTATATGCTATTTGATTGACATAATACATCAAACAAATTAATCATTTAGTTTCAACCCATTATTGTATTGTCAGGTAAAAATTTATATATGACTTTTTAGGTTTTATTTATTACGATATAATCTAGATTACTTTAATTATTAGGTGTTTTATTTGATTTTAGAAATCGGTCACTCAAGTGAAAAACTAAATTATACCGCGGAACAATTAAAGTTTTTGTTAAAGACATGTATAGATGAAGTCAATAGGTTAGGTCCCAATGGTGTTAGTTTATTTGTGGGTTGTTGAGAAAAGTAGCTTAAGCTCTTGAGGACACTTACGGAATATATGATTAGTTTACGAGATCCAGTTGTGGCACAATGTCTTTAAATGTTTTAGATTATGACATTTTATTTCACGTTGCTAGACTATGTTAAGTTTATGTCTCAAATATTTTCTTTAATGTCCGGATGTGTATATGTTTTGTAAAACTGAAACTGCTTTACATTTACGACATTCAGATGTATTTTATTAAAAAACAAACAATCTTATTGAATTCAGATTCAGACATTTATGCATCAGATTCAGATTCAGATGTGCGGTTCAGATTCAGAGCCTCTTGATAAACAAACAACACCTTAGTTGATGATTGTTGCATCTCCTAATGAAATGTTCTACAAATAAAGGCTTCATCTTGCTTGTTATTTATACCAAATAACTGATTTTACGGTTTGCCTATTTATTCGACATGATTCTGATACGAACCGGATCGATAATAGAATTGATAGAAGAAAATAAACAAGATAGATAGTTTATATTGATGGGATAAACCGACCCTCGATGGTTTATATTAATGAGATAAACCGACCCCCCAATTGATTAACAAATCAATACTTCATATTCATTCAAGATAATAAGAATACAATCCTAATCCCCTATTATAATGAAAGATGTCATAGACTTAACTTGTTGACTAAGAATTGATGACTAAGAATTGTTGACTAAGAAAATATAATAAAGGAAACCAAATAAATACTAATAAGGAAACTACTAAGAAGGTTCTTATCTATACTTCCGGCCCCAAAAACACCTTGTCCTCTTGGTGTTGCTTTGAACCATCTTGATTCCCGGATCCCATGTTCTTCGTAGAATCCCTTTTGTAATCACCAAGTAAAAGTAGTAGTCATGAAAATTTCTCACGATCTCTTCATGTATATATGCAGTCTTACAAGGCCCACGCGAAACTCTTTTGCTATACGGTTGTTCTTGAAAACTCAATCTTTCAAACCTCTTACCAAGCAAGATCCACAGTTTTTTAGTTGGATGCGATGCAACCACAAACTTCTTCCAAAACAACTTTGCCTCCATTCTTCTTTTATAACATCGATTTTGTTGTAGCCCGTATAAATGGACTTGTCACTCCTGATTCTGCTTTTCTTTTACCGTCGCCTGTATCAATTTGCTATTCTTTTCCTTTTTCGTAGCCTCTACTGATTTGAAGAGCTTATCAGACCACAAAGAGAACTTGTTAAAACAAGATTCACCTTATGAACAATGATCCGGAGGTATGGTAAAATGGAAAATGTGTTGAGCCATTTTATTAGAGAGAAAGAAAGAAAAGATGGGAAGAGTGTGTGTGTTAGAGAGAAAAACACACACACACACACACTTTTACAAAAGCGAGCTTCACCCCTTCATGGAAGTACGGAGGGGGTATTTATAGTCCCGACATCGACTAGCTAAACTAACCCGACGCGACTATAAATGATAAATGTAATTCCGGATAAGTCAATATATTTTAGGGCTAACAATCTTCCCCCAATATGTGGACATACGGAATTACTTACAATATTCTTAAAAAGTACAAATACAATTAAATAAAGTCTTCCAAAGCTGAAGTTGTCTTCTGAGTTCTTCTGGTCTTGAACCTTGTACTACAGCTTGGATCTTCATTGTCTTTACTTGTTCTGGAACCATTGTAGTATGCACGAGTTGGATTAACTTCCCCCCAATCCATGCAGCATGTCTTGAAAAGTCTTCTTCATAGACTCCTTTTTGACGAAGTTTCTGAATCAGCTTCCTCCCAAACCAACATCCGTATCTTAAGCAGATTCTGAAACTTTGATGTAGCTTGAACTATCTTCTACTTGTCATTGACGTGCACAGTGTTATTTTGTAGAAGTCAAACCGCACCAACGACCACTGCTTCTTGTCATTAGGGCTTGAT
The DNA here is from genome assembly GCA_026074375.1 of Tanacetum coccineum. NCBI lineage: Eukaryota > Viridiplantae > Streptophyta > Magnoliopsida > Asterales > Asteraceae > Tanacetum > Tanacetum coccineum. Next base: position 2,871 of record BQNB010156069.1, on the reverse strand, counting down.
GAATATTCGTTTAGGGGTGCATGCAGGAAATCAACAACTGTTCTTCTCACGTTTCCAGAATACTTCATAAACCATTCTAAGTGTAAAACCATGGTTAGCATCAAGTCAATAAAGTCCTGGTGTACACAATTTTTAGGGCTAACAATCTTCTCCTAGAAGTTGACATGGTAACATCAAAGTCAATTAAGTCCCGTATATGTACCATTTTTAGGGCTAACAATCTTCCTCCTGGAAGTTGAAATGGTAACATCAAAGTCAATTAAGTCCCGAATGTACACATTTCCCCCTGGATGTTTCGAACTCTCGAAGCATCATTGTCATGTACGTCCATATATCGAGAAGTTCTTGTCATAAGCACAAATCTTGATATCCAAAAGAATCATTAGCTCTTAACGTCACAAAAACCGTTAAGAGGAGTTGAAGCAAGAATCAAGAATATTGGTATAATCAAGGTCCTTGTAAATGAATGGTCATTGAAGAACTTGAAGATTTTACTTAGACTGTGAATTATCCTTTGTCTGGAATAACTTAATAAAATACCGTGAGAAGTGCTGATTACATCTTAACCTTTAAAACTCTCTGGCTAACTTACCAACCTCGAATTCTGTCGGCTATTGCTATGACCACTTGGTGAAGTAAACCCGATATACCAAACTTGAAACTGAAGTAAAATCCTAAATTTGTTACTTAATCTTGCACAATTGTTGATTGAAGAACGGTGCAGAAGAAAAAACCTCTAAGTACCTTATACCCAACATCAAAAGTATAAGGAGTACAACACCTCTTGAAATTATCCACATCGAAATCTGTGTGTAACACTGAGTACTGCAACGTAACTCCTTTAAGTGATAGTTGTCCAGGTCTTCATCCAACTACCCCTTGACTGCTGGAAACTAGATAATCCAAGTCTTAATCATAACTGTATACGTTCAAGCAAGTCATCAATCGATAGAAAATAAAAGGAAGTCTCGATGATGAAATAAGTAGACGCATTTGAAATCCGACTTTAATCACAAATAAAGGATAGCAAATCAACTTCGTGATCACTTGTCATCGTAATCCGAATCTCTAGCCGTTTTGACATTTAAGTGAATCTTTTCGGATCGTTTTTAGTGTTATGTAGCGTGTTTGTTGTAGGATCTTAAGTAGATGTATTGTGATTGAAAATTGTGGTTTGTTGATTTGTTCGGAATTTGGCGCAAAAAAATTTTGAATTTTGAATTTTTTTTTACCCTATTATCAAAATTTAAATTTGGTGTAAAAATAAGTTAAAAAAGTTATAGAAAAAATTAAATTTTACTTAACTTTTCCCGCCAAAAAACTTTTTTTTTGGACAAACCGCCGTCTTAGATGTTGAGCAAACCGCTGCCAAGAATGAATGGCAAACCGCTGTTCATTTTGGGCAAACCGCCACCTATGATATGTCAAACCGCTGGCAAGAATTATAGCAAACTGCTACCTAATATTTTGACCAAACCGACATGGACTTAACCAAACCGCCGTGGACTTTTAAATTGGACAGAGTAACGTTTCTTGAGGGCCAAGAAATGTTCAAACAGCCACGGAACCTGTCAAACCGCCACCCTTTTTTGTGTGGTCAAACCGTCACTTGGAAAACCGCCTCTTGGCAAACCGCCGCTTGGCAAACCGCCATTTGGCAAACCGCCTCCATTTTTGTGGTCAAACCGCCACTTGGTCAAACTTAGTGGCTGACAAAACGTGGCCCACAAAAAGTAAAAGTACACTTTTTGCCAAACCGCCACAATGAAATTCTGCCAAACCTCCACGAAGAACAACGAACTTTATCACTCAAAAACACCTAAAAATCACCCTTGTGAACGTTTTTGCTTGATTTCTTTTGCATAACTTAGTACTACAAGGCTATAGCAACTATAACAACCCAAACTTTAACATGTCAAACATCAAAATCTGAGAATCATGAAAAACGAACTATATACCTTTAAAAGTACACTTTTTGATCTAAATCAAGCACGAACTCAGGTTAATCACCACAACCACGATCACCTATCTACCCGAGGCTCTGTACCAATTGTTAAAACAAGATTCACCTTATGAACAATGATCCGAAGGTATGGTAAAATGGAAAAGGTGTTGAGCCATTTTATTAGAGAGAAAGAAAGAAAAGACGGGAAGAGTGCGTGTTAGAGAGAAACACACACACACACACACACTTTTACAAAAGTGAGTTTCACCCCTCCATGGAAGTACGAAGGGGGTATTTATAGTCCCGACATCGACTAGCTAAACTAACCCGACACGACTATAAATGATAAGTGTAATTCCGGATGAGTCAATATATTTTAAGGCTAACAGAACTCTTGATGCATTTGTGTAACACACTGCTCCACTTTAATGAACCGTGTAAAACATTCCTCTAATTTCTTTTCAACCTCAATTAACCCATCCTCAAAGCTCTTGGTTGCTGCCATTCCTTCCAATCACCAAAAGATTTTTTTTTGATGAACATTAATTTTTTTTAAACCCTAGAATCGAAATAGCTCTGATACCAATTGATACGAACCTATCCCATACTAGGCTCATATCAGTTCATAAGTCCAAGTGTAGAACTCACCCAAAAAGCTAGCTTGTTTGAGGAGAGGATACCTAGATTTTATAAACCATCAACCAATCTCATACCTGGCCGATGTGGGATCATAACAATACCCCACCCTTTGAAAAACCAACGTCCTCGTTGGTCACGGCTATGTTGGTCACGGTTGACACCCCTCTTTAGGTCCAAGCTACCACTCCATAAGCCACCACTCCGAGCTCGTTGGTCACAGCTATGTTGGTCACAGTTGGCACCCTTTTTTTTCGGGTCCAAGCCACTACTCCATAGGCCACCGGCTA
>BQNB010156067.1:0-13330 GCA_026074375.1 Tanacetum coccineum | reverse complement strand
TCTCGCTCTTAGTGATCGACACCCTACTTACCACGAAACTACCACCGACCGAGTTGACTGCCCGTTAAAGTGTAGTTTTTGGTTAAGTCGGCAAAATATAAATTTAAAACTTGAAATCATAAAAATAACACCACACAACGACACGATCAACACCCAAACTGCCTTAGCCTTCCTTACATGTACTCATTTTTAGTACATTATTGTTATCACATTTGTTAAACCTCAGTTAATTATTTACTTGTGTACATGGTTGCAAAGTCGAGTCACTATTAGTGTATACAGTTTTGGGACAATTAGGATTCTTAGTAGTTTTTATTATATGGAGAAATGGGGAAGAAAAGTTGCAATTACCACCATATTTGTCTAATATTCTCCATGTTATGTTGATCCTTCTCAATTTGGGTCATTAGTTAGTTTATGTTTTTGAGTATTATAATATCAAGTGTAGGGGTGCATTTATAAACTCCAAGTCATGTATATTATTTATGTTTTAGCAAATGGCAGGGCAAAAGTGTATGGAAAAAAATTCAAAAAAATAGGAAAAAAACATACGGGCTGCCATCTTGCTATTGTTTATGTTGAAGAAAGAGTCAAGAAAAGAAAAAAAATAGTTTAATGTAGAGTTTGTATATTTTGTCTTAGTTTGTGTCATGTCTTGGCTTAGCAATGCCTTTTACATGTATTCTTGTGAATAATTGACTTACCACCAGAAAAATTCCCCAAATATCCTCAATCGTGTTTCCTTTACCCTACACCTAAACATCACAACCCCTTAAAGACCTCTTTGATAGTAATTCCTATGTGCTTACGCCAAAGCGAGGGAGGTTTTTGATTCTTTATCAAGCTTATGGTAATTTATGTACTATGACAGGTACTGAGTGTTATTTTCTTGTTTCCTAAATTATTATACATTATTACACCTGAGAGAATGAGAGAATCTAAACACTTATGTGAGATGATAGTATATAATTTACGTACTTTTAATTACATGGTCTAATTGGTTGTTGTTAGCCTTAAAATATGAAGACTTATACGAAATTACATTAGTTTACTATTAGCCGGATACGCAAGGACTAAAAATGTCAAGTTAGGATAGTTAAGCGTATCATAGGCTATATATTCTCCTCCTTACTTCTAAGGAGGGGTGAGGATAACCATTTTGTATCATAAGATGTATGTGTTTTTCTCTCTCTAGACACACACATCTTTCCCTCTCTACACTTTTTCTATAATCTAATAAACATGGCTTACTTTCACTTTTATCCTCCCCGACCTCCAGATTGTTCTTGGTTAATGAATCTTTTGATGTTAACAGTTGAGCCATAAATTATCTTTATTGAGTAGGTTAAATGCCTTTGACTTTGCTATTTACTAAGTAGAAAAGCCTATTTGCTTGAGGACAAGCAAATCCTAAGTGTAGGGGTATTTGATGAGGTGTAATTTTATACACTTTTTTGGGGTTATTTAACTCCTAAAATCATACAAATATCTCCATTTATCATGCTTAATAATTTCTTTTTGTCATTTTAGCATTTGGAGGAAATACACGTGACTTGGACTTGATTTGGGAAGAAACAGGATAACATTGCAACTCTACATGAAGATGATCAAGATTTGGCACACAGTGCGTGGAGACGGTGTCACAATTTCTTGTGACGGCGTCAAAGTGTTCAAGAGACGATGTCAGCGCCTTTTTTGAAGATGTCAAAGTAGCCGACTTTGAGAAGCACGAAGAAGATTATACGGGTTGACGGCGTCAAAATTAACAAGCGACGTCGTCGCGCCTTTATCCCTATATATATAAACCTATTTTTTGTGTTTTTTGTGGAAAACTTTAGAGGAATGAACCTATACTCCGTAGCAGCGTTTTTAGATGTGTAATCACCATTATTCTATGTTTAATCGAAGGGAAGTTCCTTATTACTTTAAATTTTTCAATATGTCTATGTATTGTTTAATTAATTTAAGGAAACAGTAGAGGGTGGAGGGGGTGAATACATTTCTGTTTAAAAAATATAGCCAGACGTTACATATTTCTCTGTCGGCGGTCCCATAAATATATGGGGGCCGCTTGACTAAATCAAGGGGCCGCCTGATTTATGGGGACCACCTCCAATAGAGGGTTTTGGACTAGATCTTTCATATCAAATCACCAATCAAGTTTGATGCAATATAAGAAGTGTCGATAATAGATTTACAATAACTAGTACATATTCTAACAATATAACCACACTCACAATTAAGGCAGTTTCCATTGAGCCAATTCATAGTCCTTTTCCACCTTATCATGAATATCATTCCATTGTGCAATTAAGGCAGCATTGGCTTCTTCCTTTTCTCTTGCAATCCTCTCTTTCTCACTAATTGAGCTTGTAGCCTTATAGCTTCTTGTTCATCAAAGAGGACTTGATCTTTTGGCTTCATCTTTAAAGGTTCTTCAGACTCAATCATTTTTGCCTTGCCTTTGTCCTGTGAAGGTTTTGATGCAGCTGGTGTTATTGTTGTAGTTGTTGTTGTAAATTCGCTTGGCTCTTGAATCATAACCCCTCTAACTTTGGTTTTTGCAGCTTTAATCTCTATTAAAGTCTGAGCCAGGGTTAATTCATCAACGGTTGTAGTTATAGCACTTTCAGTAGTAACTTCAGCAGTAATAACTATCTTTTCAACCTTAACTTCCTGCTCATCTAAAACACCTATATCAAACATTAGGTTATCATCATTCCTCCTGTGAGTCTCATCAATCAATGTAACCTCAACATCAGCATCAATATCAACTATTTTCCTCCCCTGTTTAGATGCATCCTCCTGATCACCTAAACCTTCATCATCAGAGGAAATAACTTGTGCAGATCTACCAATCCTGAATAATATTTTCATCCCTGGAGTTTTTGACTTCCTTTTCCTTTCTAGCTTCTTGACTCTCTTTTTCAAACTAGCAATCTCCTTTGCTTGAGCAGTCTTTGTTATTTCTAAGTCAAGAACTCTATCAGATAGTCTTGTATAAAGGTCCATCAATTCCTTAAGTGATAGTCGGTCCTCCCCACTTCTAAGTGTGTTAACTCTTGAGAGAGGTGAGTCATTGCACTGTGTAGGTACATTTTCCTCATTAGCAACCTCATCTGCTATATGCTCTGTAGGACCACTGGATTGAGGAATCTCTTTGTCTTTTCTTTGTTTTCTCCTAGATTGTTTCTTCTGAGGTTGTGATGTTGATGGTGGAATGATGGGTGTGTGATGGGGATCAGTTGGTATTTCTAAACCTTCACCCATTTCTTCATGAGATTGAACAATCATAGTTTGAAATAAAGGGGTAACTCTTCCAGAAAAACCTTTCTCTTCCCTCTTCATGTACCTAAATATCTTCTTAGTATGAGAGGGGGTAACATAAATCCTTTTATGATGTGACATATCCCCAACTTATTTATTTACAAATACTTGTACGAATCTTGGATACATCAAGAATTGTACCATACTATCAACATTCTTCACCATATTATCAAAGATATACTTGGAAAAGTTAAATTTTTTGGTTTGTGGCAAAGCAATTTATTACAGAGGCCATAGTGCTACTAAATTCGTTCCATGCAGTAGTCTTAGCACTTAGGCATTGCAAAATTGTATGAATTAAAAACTTCCATTGAGGAGAAAAGAATGCCTTGTAAAATGTAAGCGTCTAAGAAAGTTTTTCATACCCCATGAGTGTAAGTTGTTAAAAAATTGCAACATTCAGCAGACAATCAACACCATTAGCATTTTCCAGTTGAAGATCTCTCCTTATTATGGATTCAGTTATAATCACCTTCTTCTTATCTACTAGGGCTTGCAATCGTACTTCCCTATTAACCGTTTTTGCTTTGATAGTATCCTAGAACTGTTTAATACATGCAAAATAGATTATAGGATTGATGGTTAAAACATATTTGATAGGGTTTACATTCAGAAAATCAACTATCTCCTCAAACCCTTTACTTTCAGTGGGTTTCTCCAAAAACGCAACTAAATTATGAGTATTAGCAAACTTTAGATCTGACATTGTGTTGGGTTTTGATGAAGAATGATATAATTGAGTTAGGGTTTATGATTAGAGAGTATATGAAAGATTAAAATCGATTGAATGAGTGATTGAAACCCTTAATCGAAGTATTTATGAAAATACCCTCAACAGCATTAATGTTCGCTAGCAGTTGTAAGTTATGCCTAACAGCATTAACTTTCAACTAGCAGTAGTAAGTAACCCAATAGTAGTAACTCAGTAGTAAATTAAGCCTGGCAGCATTAACTTACAACCAGCAGTAATAAGTTATGCCTAGCAGCATTAACTTTTTCTAGCAGCAGTAAGTTTATGCCTAGCAGCAGTAACTTTCAATTACCAACATTAACTCCAATTCCTTTCTAATTAGCATTTCCATCATCAAATTAATATTTTATCTTACAAATTCTCTCTGTCTGTTTTTGATTTCTCTCCATTCTTTTAGCTCACAATTCTCTCTATCTGTTTTTTATTTCTCTCAATTCTTTTAGCTCATAATTCTCTTTATCTGTTTTTATTTTCACACATCTCTCTTTCTATTTTTCAGCTCACTATTTCTCTTAATTTTTTTTCTTACCAATTCACTGTATCTGTTTTTATTTTCACACATCTCTCTTTCTGTTTTTATTCTCACTTATTCTCTTAATTCTCACATTATTAATTATACTTAACAGTATTAAGTATAACTAACAGTATTAACTTGGCAGTATTAAGTATAACTAGCAGCACTAATTATACTTAACAGCAGAAACTTAAAGTTACCAGTACTAACTCAAATTTCCATCCTTAGCAGCTTTTGCATTCCATTCCAATTACCATTTGTGTATAATCTACTGCATATTAACATAATTAACCTCCCCTCAATCAATACTTTAGAGGTTAAGCATTCTAATACTTGCAATCAGATATTGAAATCTGCTAACATCAAATGCTTTTGTGAGCAAATCTGCAACATTCTAATCCGTGTGAATTTTGATCATCTGGATAAGCTTCTTCTCATTGGAATCTCTGATAAAGTGGTGCCTAATCTCAATGTGCTTTGTTTTCGAATGAAAAATAAGGTTCTTTACTATGCAGATAGTACTCTCATTATCAATATGAATCTTCGTCTGCATAAAGTTATATCCATATTCTAGTAATTGATTTTGGATCCAAAGCACCTGTCTACAGCAATTGGAAGCAGTTATATACTCAGCTTCATTTGTGGAATTAACAACCATAATCTGCTTCTTGCATTGCCATGAGATCAATCTGCACCCTAGGAATTGACAACCTCCTGTTGTAGATTTCCTATCTAAACTTTCTCCAGCATAATCACTATCAGTGTATGCTAGTAAATCAAAAGGAGAATCTTTTAGATACCAAAGGCCCAATTTAGGTTGACCTTTTAAGTATCTAAAAATCCTTTTCACAGCATAAAGATGTAAAACTTTTGGGTTGACTTGGTATCTTGCACAGGCACAGTACAAACATAATATCAGGTCTTGAAGAAGTAAGTTACATTAGTGATCCAATCATGTTCACCATCTGCATCTTTGAGTAAAGGCTTATGGGTTTCCATAGGTGTGCTTGCTGTCTTGACACCAGTAAAACCAAATTTCTTCAAAATCTTAGTCACATACTTGTCTTGACTGATTAAAATCCCATCTTCCTTCTGCTTTACTTGTAGTACTAGACTTCCTTCTACTTTACTTGCAGTCCTAGGAAGAATGTGAGTTCATCCATAGAGCTCATTTGAAACTTCTTATGCATCATCTTCTAAAATTCAGTACATAATGACTTCTTTATAGAGCCAAAGATGATATCATCTACATACACTTGAACTAACAGAATATCACCTTTGTCCCTTTTGATAAATAAAGTCTTGTCAATCTTTCCTCTCTAAAACCCATTGTCCAACAAATAAGTTGACAAGGTTTCATACAAAGCTTTGGGAGCTTGATGCAAACCATAAAGAGCCTTTTCTACCTTGTAAACTCTGTCAGGAAAGTCTGGATGGTTTGAGTAGATTGAGATTCCATTGCTTCTTGAAAAAGTAGATCTTGTGTGTAGTAAAGTTTCTTTTTATTCAAAGCTTCTCACAAGCTCTGATACCACTTGTTGATCCCAATAAAATAGATCTTGCTTAGCTTGTATAAGCTTAAGTTGTATTGAATAAATCCAAAACAACTATGACAGAAGCTTTGATTATGAATATCAAAGACTATGCGGAATATAGTCAATGATACTAAGAAGAATTTCAATGAAACAGTAATAACAAACAATTTACTAAACTTTTAGCCTCGATATAAAACGAACACTCTTAATAGTGTTAGGGTTTACAAAACCTTGAAGCTACGAATAACACTATGAACTTTGATATGAATTGATACGATTTTGGTACATCAAACTCTATACCTTAGGACCTCCTTTTATACACCAAGGATCCTAACAGGCTTACAATATTTTCCTAAATTATCATGGTCTTCTAAACAAATAACTTATATGTATCTTTTACAAAAATATTTCATACATATCCCGTAAGTAATCTTGATAAGCAATCTTCATCTTTATCCTTTCTCTTGTCTTTATCCTTCTGACAGTAGAAACTCTTCTAGCAGTTGTAATCTTTCAGCAGATGTAACCAGCAGCATTAAATTTTGTACCAGCAGCAGTAACTTCTAAACAGCTTCAAAAAGTCTTTTAATCCCAACAGTTAGTATTACTTACTTTATTTGTGTGTTAATTCTTAATATCAAAACTAGATCCATCTGCTGCGTACTCGTAGTTAATGGTTTAACTAATTATAAAATCCCAACAATTTATAAGCTTAAGCTTATTCTTTGGTTTTAGTTCTTTTGTGTTTTGTAGATATAAAGTCAAGGGACTAAAAGTGCTTTTATGGAATCTTAAGTAAAGCTGGATAGAAGTTGTATGGTGCAATATGTCAAGTCTCTTAATTCCAAAGGGATAAAGATGTGAAGTCTATTGATTCCCAAGGACCCATGATATAACTTTACTAGGCTATATAATGCCTTAAAACCTTCGCTTATCAATCTCTCTCTTAAAACATAATCTATCTCTCTGTTGTAATCGTTTGTTTAGATCATCTTGATCAGAGTCATTATTGCTGTTCTTTTCTAATCATTTAATTATTATCTTTTTGATAATAATCAGATCTTGTATTCGTTTGGTACTTTTAGTTGACGAATCTGTGCGGACTAGTTTATTTTATTATTGGATCTTTGGTGTTGATTGAGGTTTAGTTCATAGTTTTGATACCTTCAAACATGATATCAGAGCTCTAGGTTGTTTAATCGATCGATATTGGATTTAAGGTTTATCAAAATTTGGGGGTTTTGATTTACTGGTAGTCTAATCATTGATTAAAAGTGGTAAGGTGATTTTGTTGAATGAATTGATTTTTGTGGTTCAATTATATGGATCTTTGAAAATTAAGGGTTTGGATATGAAAACCCTAATTTTTTAGGCTTTTATTTTGGGTTAATTATTGGTCTCAATTAAGCCTTTGACTATGTGAATCAAAGGTTGTTGAGGCTTTGTTGATCTTAATTGTTCTTTGACTAAGCGAATGAAAAACAATTGATGGTTCTTTCGCTGCTATAAGCTATGTAACACCTCTTTTTATTATTCCTGCATCTTATTTTTTTGTGTGCTTGATAGCCCTTGATCTGCCACCTTAAGTGGTGTGAAAACCTAAGAACCACGTTCTTCTTTTTTAGTCTTTGTCTTTCTTTATTTATCTGCTATTATCTGTCTATGATTTATCTATTTTTTAATCATGGCTGTTACTGATGATGTTAATAAGTCTGGTGATAATGCTAATAAACATGATGATATTGGTTCTTCTTTTGAGCTTAATCTGTCTTTTGGTGATACTCTGTATTTGCATCCTAATGATACTAGTGGTTCACCTAATGTGACCAATAAGTTAACTAGTATTGAAAATTATAAAATGTGGAGTATTGCTATGACCTTTGTTTTAAGAAATCATAATAAGCTTGGTTTTGTTAATGGCTCTTGTAAAAGAGATAATAGTAATCCTGGGCTTGCTAATCAGTGGGATATGTGCAATTCTGTTGTTGTTACTTGGATTTTAAATTCTTTAAGTCCTGATTTGTTTGCTGGTGCTATATATATATATGCTAAAACTGCTTCTGAAATGTGGAATGATCTTAAAGAAATTTATGACAAAGTTGATGGTTCTATTATGTTTAATCTGCATAAAAGTATTAATTCTTTAAGTCAAAGTGGTGCTCCCCTTGCTGAATATTATAATAATCTGAATTCTTTATGGAAGCAGTTTAATGCTATGATTAGTTTACCTCCTCGTACTTGTGAGGCCGCCAAACACTTTGAAAAACATAATCAACTTATTAAGTTGATGCAGTTTCTTATGGGTTTAGATGAGAGCTATTTGGCAATTAGAAGTATCATTCTTACTAGGAAAACATTACCACTGGTAAAGGCTGCTTTTGCAATTATCAGTAGTGAAGAGTCACATAGAAATGTCACTTCTATTAGGGCCACTAAACCTGCATCAACTGCTTTTGTAGCTAAGACTTATGATAATAAGAGGAGGCATAATAATAACAATAATTATAACAGAGGGTCAGGCTCAAACTCTAACTCTAATAATAGAGGACCTAATCCTAATTTGAAATGTACTAATTGTAATAAGATTGGTCATACTATTGATAGATACTTTGAGCTTTTTGGTTATCCTGATGGTTATGTTAAAAGGAACTTTAATTCTAATACCAGGCCTGTTTCTAGTAACAATGTTTATGTTGATGGTCATTCTAATTATACTGGTAGCAATAATGTTACTGCCAATATCTCTCCTGTCTCTTTGTCTAATGAACAACTGTCTAGACTTATGAATTTGCTTAATGATAATGGTGTCTCTTCTACTAATGCCAATATGGCAGGTAATGTTCTTAAAAATATTAAGGGGACTTTGTTCAATGGTAGTGTAAAGTTTAATTTAAATTTAAAAAAATATTTTAATGGAATCATAAATTTTTTAATTAGGAATATAAGTCTGGGATGGATTGTTGATTCAGGAGCTAATCAACATATGACTGTGTCTGCAAAATTCTTAGTAAATGTTGTTGATATTTCAAATCTTTGTCTTACTGTTGACACCCAATGGCACTCAGTTTTAATAACTAATAATTGGGGATTTAAAGATAAACACTGATATTACTCTATAAGACTTGTTAGTACTTAAACACAGAATACACTATCAGTTTTATAATCTTTCATAAATTTGCATAAGAACAGTAAGTTGTTTGTTGGATTTGATGATGAAAAATGTTATATTCAGAACTTAAGGGCAAACAAGACTGTGGGGATTAGTAATTAATGCAATGGTATTTATATGTTGGATGTTGATAATGCATGTACGATTGTGTCCAATAATTGCATCTCTTCTTGTTATGTGTCTAAAACTTTATAGCATCAAAGACTTGGTCATCCTGTTGACCAAGTGCTTGATGTTCTTAAGTCTACTTTAAATCTTGATAGTCAGTCTATTTTTGATCATCTCTGTGATACTTGCAATAAAGCTAAACAAACAAGAGAGCCATTTCCTTTAAATGATCATAAATCTACTAAAATTGGTCATTAGTTCACCTTGATGTTTGGGGACCATATAAAGTTGTTTTCAGAGTATGGTTTAGATACTTCTTGACGATTATTGATGAAAAAAACCCTTTTTATATTTTTTTTTTTTTTTTTTATTGTCTAGAGCTGTTTGGATTTATATGCTTAAAGGGAAAGATGATATCTATAATTCCATTGTAAGTTTTGTCCAAATGTTAACAAATAAATTTGAAACTAATGTAAAAGTTTTCAGAAGTGATAATGGGACATAATTTGTTAATAATAAGTTACAAAACTTCTTTAATGATAAAGGAAATTTACATCAAACTTCATGTGTTTACACACCTCAACAAAATGTAAATGCTGAAAGGAAACATAGGCATCTTTTGAATGTTGCTAGATCTCTTATGTTCATGGGGACTTAACCTTATATATCAATGGTCTTGGATGCATCTTTTGAACTGCTGATAGTAATGCTTATTAATAGGATTTTCCTTCTTCTATTTTGTTCTAGAAAATCTCCTTTTATTTTGTGTATGGGCATGACCCTTCACTCTCTCACTTTAGGGCTTTTGGTTGTCTTTGCTATGCTAGTGTTCTTAACAATCAAGATAAGTTTAGTAGCATATCTAAAAATGTGTTTTTATTGGATATTCAAATACTGAAAAAGGTTATAAATTAACAAGTCTTGAAAACAAATCAATTTTTATTCAAGGGATGTTAAGTTTTGGAAACCATCTTTCTTGTTAAAATGAAAAAAAATCTCAAAAAAACTATTTTTGAATATGGTGTTACAAAGGATATTAATCATAAGAATTTTTTAATAATGAAAACCCTAAAAGACCCAATGATGATGAGCGAGTGTCTTCTTATGATGATGGTACAAAGTTGAGTTCTGTTGATAAGAATGATGGTGACTCTGGAGCAACTTCTATAGATGAAAATACACACCCTGAGGGCAATGTTTCAGATGAAACGGATCTTGTTGGTAATTTTTATGAAAACTCATAGTTAAACTCCAAGATTGAAGACTCGCCAGTCAATACTATTAGAAGGTCTTCTAGATAGACCAAGTTACTACCAGTTTAAATGATTTTATTGTTGAGTGAAAAGTTAAATATGGGAGTTGAAAAGGTTGTAATTAATCCAATCTTAGTGTTGGTAATTATTACTTATCCTCTCTAGTCTTACCAAAGTTGTCGAAACCGACTTGTTATAAAGAACAATTCTTAATAGTAAATGAAGATTGATGCTATAATGCGAAATTAAAAAGCTTTGAATAGAAATCAGACTTGGATTATTACTAATCTGCCTGCTAATAGAAAACCTATTACTAGTAAATGGATTTTTAAGTTAAATTACAAAGCCAATGATGAAATTAAAAGGTATAAGGCTAGATTAGTTGCAAAAGGGATTAATCCAAAAGAAGGCATTAATTTTGATGAAACTTTTCACCTGTTGTTAAGATGTCTACTGTTAGATGCTTAATTGTTATATCTATAAAGAATAAATGGCCATTGTTTCAGTTAGACACTAATAATGCCTTTTTATATGGAGATTTAGAAGAGTATGTCTATATGACTATTCCTCAAGGGTTTTCTGATGAAAATAAATAGAACAAAGTATGTAAACTTGTTAAGTCCCTTTATGGACTGGGTAAATAGAAATGGAAAATTTCACAAAACCTTGTATATTTTGTCATGAACTTTGTGGGTATGTTCCCTATAAGCCCTCACGAGACTTTACTCGTCCACTCGAGACACCGAGTGGTTTAAAAGGCTTGTTGCATACACTAAATGCAACCATGATTCCTATGAAAGTAAGTTAGGTTTAGTATTTCTTTGTTTATTTTACTTGTTGTTTCTCTTTTATGATGCACATGGTTGTTATTAAGTCAGTTCAGGTACATAGATGATTGACCAAGTCTTTCAAGTTGGGACGTGGATGTTGCTCGACGAAGCATTCTTGGAGCATGTTTTAGGGCATGCTATTATTCATACCGACCAAATCCAGGGGAGTCCTTCTATTCCGTTTCTAACCCTTCTTTTTAAATTTAATATGCTTAGCATAACTTAAGTGGGGGCAAGGGTTTAGAAATAAAAAACACTTGATTTTTGTTCGCCTTTATTTTTCTAGTTTTTAATGAAAAATGTTTCATTTCTAAAATTTTGACATGTTTTTCATTACTTAACTAGTTTAATCTTAACTGAGCACACCTACCCTTTATTTACATTGTGTGAGGATAATCCTTTCCATTTTCCCCTTATATATAAAATTTAGTAAAAATAAGTGTGTCGGTGGCTGTAGTAGACTTTAGAACTTGGCATTGTATATCTTTTCGAGACCACCAAAATGAGCATTACACTAAGGTAACTTGGTGTAATCGGTATAACTAGGATAAAAGGTAAATTTTAGGATTAACCCCAAAATAGCCTATCCATTCATGTTATGTTTGATGTATATTGGCTTTTCATATTGATTAGTCAATCCCCCTCAGAAACCCTTTTGTTACTCTCATTTTAAGAGTAAGATATCCCTGGTACAACCTGCTGAGCCTTTCCTTTCATTTTGTTAAACCCAATATATGTTTGTTTCATTACACCAATCGCCTAGCCTACCTTGTAGTTTCTTTAAGTCCATAGTCGGGGAATTGCTAGTTAATTTTGGTTCCACTGGTGAAAGTCGTGGGTTATGATAAAGGGTATTTGAAGAAAGTCAGGTTTAGAAGATAGTTGATCTCAAGTGGGGGGATGCTCGTGTTTATATATGTTTGTAAGTTTTATTTCATTTGTTTCCTTGTCTTGCATAAAAAAATTGGAAAAAAGAAAAAGTATAAAAGGTGAAAAAAGGTGAAAAAGCATGTGACACTAGTACAAATCTGGGATTTGGTCACACATGGGCAAAATAGAACGGCCACACATTCACATATTTATGTGGCTAAAGGTACCAAAATAGACAACATTTACTAATTAGCCACACATGAAATTTTGATGCATGTGACCATTAGAACTGTATTGCCACACATTCGAACATTTATGTGGCTAAAGGTAACTGGTAATTTTTTATATGATTATATATGTCACGATATGTATATAAATAGTGACAAATATATGTCACACACTTAAATAATGTGACCAAAATGGCATATATGGTCACATGAAGTAATTTTTTTTGTGTCTAAATCATACAGTCAAGTTTTGTCACACATGATTTAAGGGTGACTGCTATCTTTTGCTAATTATTTAGCCACATATGAATTTGGAACGCGTAACAAATGAAAAGTAAGGTTGAAGCATTAGTCACAATATACATATAAATAGTGACAAATATATGTCACACACTTGAACACTGAGACTAAATGTCATATATGGTCACACTAAAAGTTTTGTCACACATTATTTAAGTGTCGTTAAAATCCAGAACATATGGTCACATTTACTTCTAGCACGATCATGTGACTATATGCCTTTACAATAGCCACAGCATATCACAAGTGTGTGACTAAAATTATGTTTATGGCCACATTTAAGGTGATTATATTTGACCAATATATTCATAATCGTGAAGTATTCATGTGGCTATTTGTCACACCCCCAAAATATTAGAGTATAATGACAACCGAGGGCGTGTGACTTCATGATTATCATACTTCTAAGCAATACAGAACGACCTCTATATGAGACGTTTTAAGAA
>BQNB010156066.1:0-15311 GCA_026074375.1 Tanacetum coccineum | reverse complement strand
AATAAATTCGATTTCATATAAAACATAATCCATCCTTTCCATATATAACTTGGGAAAATAATACATGATTGGTTTAAATTAGGGTTTTATAAGGTTTCTTAACCTTCACATGTGAAAATAATGGAAAGTAAATTGTTAAACTTGTTAATCATGGACAAATGAAAAATATATGGACTAATGGACATTAATATAAGTATCACATATGTTACGTATAGTTATTAGGGTTTCTATAATAAACTACTAGTTGAAAAATATTAAAAAGCCCTAAATGGTGATTTAGCCATATTTAACATATTACACATAAAATAATGATAATAAAAAGTATGAAGGAATTAGGAAGACCTTAGGGATGATGTATGAGATGAGAAATGAATGCTAAACCCGTGTTTAGACTTAAAACCCAAGCTTACAAGCTTATAAACCCTAGATTAGGTTTGAAACCCTAATCTCCCATTTTCTTCCTTAATCCTTGTAAATGATGAACCAATGCTTGCAATCTATAACACCCCCAAAATGGGTCACAGCGGAATAAGGATCCGGGGTGTGCTACTTCAAGATCAACAGTACAAGATATATATAAGAACGACACAAAAGTCGTTTAAATTGATACATTGGATTTAAATACATAATGATCACAACACTTAGGTTACAAGACAAAATAACCTAAAGCCATACTAGCCGAGATATACTCGTAATACTTAGTAGGCTGTACAAAGAAGCCGATACATGAACAAAAAGATCTAAACAGAGTAGCTAGACAAAACAAAAAGATCTCTATATAGTATGCAAGCTGGGAATAAGCCTCCATAATACTTACTACTGTATAGTAATCTACAGACATAATCCAGTCTAAGAACTTGATGAACTGGCCTCCAATGGTAGCTCCAGGCATCTGCAGATCCATAGCAGGTCCTGCTTCTCTGAAGCACGATCATCAGAGTCTTGAGGCTCTTCACTACTTTAGTGCCGTCCACTAACTGTCCTCTTGTTCAGAATAGTTGCTTTACACAGATCTGAAATTAAACACGACTGTCCCTACGTTCTGCTGCTTGCAACTCAGTGATCTCGGACTGCTGAGCCATGACCGTAGTCCGAAGTGATATGCCCTCGGAACGTACCTGATCGCAAGCATCCATCGACTATGCCTAAGCGACACGAGATACTCTGGCCTCCTCCTCCATCAGAAGGGCATTGCGTCTATGGAACGGCCTATCCCTATATAACATGTTGACTCGGACTCTAAGTAGAGCTCGGTCCTGTCGTGCATCATCTAGCTGAGAATATATGATCTCATCCTCCTGGTCAACAGTAGTAACCAACTCAGTAACTCTCTGATTGACCCCCTCTAGGGTGGTCGGTGCAATCTCCTGGATGGCTCCTACAAGGTCATCCCATGTATCCGTAATAAGAGTTTTAAACCTTAAAATCTTTTGAAAACTTGTTAACACCCTTTAAAAGAGCTTAACAAAGTTGGATTTTTGGTCAAAAGAGACTCAAGCAGTACTAACATAGGTTAGTACTACTTGTGCCAAACACCCCTTTAAAAACTGGTTTTCCATTTTAAAACTACAAAAGAGTGAATTAAGCTAAGATTTGTAAAAACAGATATAATATTAAGCAAATTAAGGACAATTAAGCAAATACTAACAGAGAATAAGCCCTTAAAATAAGCAAATGAGAAACAAGCAGTTTTAAGCTAATAAATGACAGTTTTATAGAAACATGAACAAAGAAGATTTAAACAATAAGCAAGCATCAATAAGAAATAAACAACATAAATAAGCATAAAAAGCAGTAAATAAGCAGAAACAATAAGCAAACAGTTAATAAGCTAAAAAGTGAAAAAGAGGACTTACAAAGCCCTTTGCTTAAACAAGGACATAAAGGCTCTTTAGAGCTTTGTCTACAAGCTCTAGCTTGTTTAAAAACAAGCTAGTAGTGTCCATAAGCCCATCCCAATTTGGCTTATCATCCAAAATATGTTGAGGTATATTTAGGGGTGATTTTTGAGTGAAATAAGTAAACTCTTAAACGGATTAGCTAAGAATAAGCTAAATTGTTTTAAGAAACAACTTGTGAGTTATGAGAGCTTATAAGAGCTTATCAAGTATTTTTCAAACACAATGTAACATAAAAATTAAGACAGAACTTTTTAACATAAAAACTTCACTTTCATTAAAACTTAAAAAGAGTACAAGGCTTTTAAAAAGTATAATAAGTTAGAAATAAGCAATAAATTTAAGCTACACTAGATAAAAAACTAGATGCCCTAAACAACGAAACTAGTCTTCTATATATAGCCGAATAGAGAAGGTTCTAGGTCTTGAGCTTGTGTGTTTCTTCTGTGAGGAGGATGAGAGAGTGCTCTCCAAGCCTTGAATCATAGCCCTTGATCTTCATTTGTGCTTTTTTGATCTCATAATAGCCCTTGATTCTTTCTTGTCCAATCAGACATCATAGGATTGCCAAGGTGTCTTGTCATCATCTAGGGGTGGGGTTTGAGTGGGTTTTTGGAGTTGTGCAGGGTTTATTGAAAGGGATGGATGAATAGTAAAAATGGCAGGAAATGGTTTAATTGAGTGAGTTGGGGTAATGGGTTGAGGGGGAAAAGGGTATAGGGACTAACTATGTAATGGTTAGGGACTATGTAACACCCCCAAAATGGGTCATAGCGGAATAAGGATCCGGGGCATGTTACTTCAAGATCAACAGCACAAGATATATATAAGAATGACACAAAAGTCGTTTAGATTGATACATTGGATTTAAATAAAAGACATATTACAAAAGCTTATAGCTTTACTTGTTCTTTGTTTAATATTACAAAAGATGACATAGATTTCCCAAAACATGATGCACATAAATCTTTAACGGTGCAGTCCAAAACATAATCCAATGCATCCTTGGCACCTCGTGCCTATTGACCTCCTGAAAACATTGCTTAAAACGTCAAAAAAATTGTTGGTGAATTCATAGGTTTATGTATTTAAATTATGCAGGACCGCAAGACTTTCCCGTGATGTTACAACATATGCCAACAATCACAAAACCAGATTACTGTTGCACTAAGCTCATGACACTGAAGCTCAACCTATATTTGCTATTTTAGCAGTTATTTTGCCCGTACAGATGTTGTAACCCGCAACATCCAAGTCCGACATGGTCAACGTTCGTTCCCGGTGATAGCTAATCACCCAAACGGGGAGGTTAATCCCAATAGATCTATTTATAACATTCGCGCTCACATAATGCAATTAACAACTACATCTATGCAATTGACAGTTCATGATAATGGGCTCAGGAGGGTTATCGCTACTTAGGCAAACACATAATCAATATATTTAAAACACTTGCGTCCAATTTATAAAACAAAGCATGTTAGCCTTTGTGGATGTATAGACTTATGTAATCACAGTGTATACTGATAGACTCTAACAATTGTATAGGCGAAACTGGGGGGGGGGGGGGGGGGGGGGGGGGGGGGGGGATGTTATATTGTGTGGTTTCTCACGGTATGAGGATGGAGGGTACAAATGTAAAGTAGGTGTAAGAACATCAGTAAAGAAGAAGACGCACAAATATCAGACAAAATCGGATCCTCTATGATCTCTCTATTGATAATAACCTGTTTGAGTATCACACAGCTAACCATCAGTCTGACACAAAACCCTAATTCGGAGAACAAGGTTACACATCTTCATAGAGCTCTACGGGAAACCCGAAATTGGCGTAAACACAAGGATCCTCACAACGCGTTAAGAGATATACATCAATCTCTTCCTGCATTATACTCATAACAGAACGCGTAAGAGTGACTTTACATCAATCTCTAGGCGCGAGAAGAATATCTCATATAATTCTTCATACAATAATCACGTCTAAAAATAAGATCAGCAGATTCTATGTAAGTTTCCCTATAACATTCATAGATTAATCACAAGCTCAATAGCACAAAAGATTAAACATTAAAGAACTTTATGATTGAAAGAAATAAGATGGCTATAATCCCTAAAGATGGGAAAATATATATAGTAGCTAAGCCTTAAAAAATAAAAAAGTGGCTTTAAATAGCTCACAAAAACCTAAAGAGGCCTTTGGCTTTGATGGGCTTTTCAATAAATGCCAATTACATTAATTTTACACGCTATAAACGAGCAGATACTTTTGTCTTGTAATCTCCGAGAGACCGAAGGCTTCTATGTTCGGATACCATTTATGTGATCCAACATCTCCCCCTATGATGAGGTTCATGATAAGTTGTTATGAAGCTCACTCATGCTTGTCTCTTTATCTCGTTGTGATAGGGTACTGTCACTTGTTGGGTGCTTTGGTAATTCAAACATAACACCTTGATCATGATCTTCAGAACTTAATTTGAATGACTTATCTTGATCTTTGTCATTGGTTAAGCTTTACTTCTCTGACTTACTGTTTTTTTTTGTGATCCTTCTTTTCACTTGACTTTGTCATACCTGACTAGTCTCACATGCTCATATCTGTTTGGAATCTGGAAAGCTTAGATGATGTATCTTCTCTAATCCTCCATAACGTTTAGCATTTTGAAGAGACATGATTTCAGGATTGTGCGGAAGCTTTGTATGTAAACTTTCTTGATTTCTCAGATATGTGAGAAGGATAAGAGCCTGTCTTGCATCGGAATAACTGTGAGTCGTCATTGCTATGATAGAACCATTTAGATCACCAACAAAAACATTTTGTAAATTTAAAAAATCCACTTAATGTGTTCTAGAAAATCAGTTTGTTGAAAACCACAAGTAGGTTTTGTAAATTTTGAAGGGAACAAGTATTAGACGATACTCAAACTGTCGGTTACGTTAACCTCTGATGTCCGTGAGGATTCAATGATAAGTCTTAATTACACATATCTTATTACCTCTAATAAGAACGAGCTTAAAGTTACCAAAAAAGACAAAAAATCTGCCAAATATATGTTGTTTTGGCATTGTATTGTGCAAGGAAGTGTATAATCAACAAAAAGGCAAGAAAACCAAGCCAAAATGACAAAACGAGCATGGATGTAAATAACTGTGCAAAATCAAGGCCAAAGTCCAAAAAATTACAAATTCAGAGACAATACTGAAGACTCAGCAGTCAACCGGAGCCGTAACTAAGAGATACTATTGATGCAATCTTACCCATCTGATGGGCCGGGAAAGCCCAATAGTATGACCTATGAAGACTATGAATACATAGAAGGCCCAATCTTAGCCCCAGTTTACAATCCAATCTCAGCCATTGAACACACAAAACCCATCACCTACCTTAGTGGGCCTTGAAAAAAGCCCAAAACAAGCCCAATGGGCCCAATCACAAAACCCAAGCCCAAAACACCTTTTTTTTTATAAAACTCAAGGACCAAAAATGTAAATGTTAAAAACCTTGTTTTATAATTAAAAATGAAAAAATAAAAAAGGGCTAAAAGTGCCAAGTTTGAAAGTTGTTTTAAAAAGAAAAATTGAAAAACCAAACACAAGGGCTGTTTTGCAAATTACTTAAACTTCTTTTATTATAAAACGCAGGGACCAATTTTGCCATTACCCAAAAACTTTCCTTTTAACTCTTTTATAAAACGCGGTCCTTAAGTTTCACATGTCCAAAGTTCTTTATAACGGATTTTGGGGCTAGAAAATGAATAGAGTAGTAAAATGAGACCAAAACTGCATCATTTCCACCTCTCCATTTAAACTGCTTGCCAACAGGTACTATTACCCCTTCCCGCCAAACCCCATACCGGGCACTCCCATGGTTTCTAGGCCAAACCACTATCCCAAGTACATCTCCCAGCTCACTCTAACCATTTCCCACCTCCCCATTACCCCTATAACTTTTCCAGGTTGGCAATACACAAAAACCCGCACCCCAACCAATGGCTGAGATGAAGAGAAGCAATCCAAGGGCTAGGCAGCTTGTAGAGAGTACCCTGCTACTCATAAGAAAAACAACCCAAGACCAAGAGAAGAGTTTGGAGCCCTCTATAAAGAAAAAGAAAGCAAGCCGAAACCACATCCCTGTTTTCCTTGTCCTTAGTGTAAAATTTAGTTAATTTTACTTTAAAAGTAATTTGTACTAAGTTTCTTAAAGTTTTGTTGTAATATTCTACAGTTATAATGACAAGTCCAAGAAGTGGTTTTTTGTGAAATTGCCATTTATCGAAATTTCAACCCACCCCATTGTTCTCAACTTCTGTCTAATTTAATATTAAACTTGCTTTAGTTTTCAAAGCCACTAACACTACATCTTCACATTTAAATTGCATCCAAAAAACAGTTAAAAAGTTTTTTTTATATACAATTAAAGGATGTTTGGGTAGAATTTTAAAATGGGTCAAATGTTTTTTTTAATGGGTGAACACCACTCAGCCAACTTTGGCTGAGTGTGTAGAGTTTATTTAGCCACTTTAAACAAGTTTTTTAGTGTAAAAGTAAATTTTCAAGGTACTATATAATCTGTAAATTTTCAATAAGCAAACTAATGCCAAAAGTGCGTCCAGCTGCTTATGCAGCTTAAGCACATTGTTTTTATGCTTGTTGTTGTTGTTTCTAGCCAAAAGAAACACCACCTTGTTCTGTCATTTGCAAAATGACCAAGAAACTTAAGCACCTAGTCCCATTTTTCTTATAAACTCCCATTTTCAACCAAGATAATCAGCAGCTTTTTGTTGAAATCAGAAGCCCATATTTTGGGAATAAGTTCAATTCCCACCCCTTTTAATCTGTTTGAACTTTGTTTTGTCCTAATAACTTAGAGATTGTTTCAATAAGCCAAAAAGACCTTACCCCTTTACTTTTTTACCCTCCCCTGGTGCTGAGCACCAGGGTTAAGCCCCCTTTTCTGGCTTATTTAGAAACTAGACCCCAATTTATTATTGCTTATTAATTTAGCTCATAGGTAGTGCTCTTAGGATTAGCAGCTTATTTTAGTTAGTAAGCTTATTTAGTTAGCTTAATTTAGGCTTATAAGTAGCCTTTTTTTTGCCCTTTTATAAAAAACTGTTTTAATGCTTATTTTAGTTCCAGCTTATTTTAGGTCTTATCTAGATAACTAGAGCTTATTTAGGACTCCCCTAGCCTATTTATCTGTTCCCCATAAGTTATAGCTTATTTTGTAGCTTAAAATCCCAAAAAGAAAGAAAAATAAGCTTATAAGCTTATTAAGCTTCTGTCAGCCAAACAACTTAATTTTCTGGCTTATCTAGTAGAAATCAGCACTTGCCCCTTTTTTAGAAAATGATAAGCTAAAGCCCCTCTATAACTTTCCTTCTTTGACTTTTAGCTAATAAGCCCTTTGGAATACTTTGCACATCGTGTCACTCCAGAGACTGTTTGTGTCATTTGCTTTTATAGTTTTATAATTGTTAGTCTACAGTAGATAATTGTTACCCCGTTAGTCCTATATAGGTTGCCCTGTTAGTCCCAAGTTTGTAACTTTTGTTAGTTAATTTATTTAATTAATTAAAATATGGTTTAAATAAATAATGTTTAATTCACTTTTAATATGAAACAGTAACTTTTAGGGATTTTTATATTTTTAGATTGTAGATATTTCTTTTACTTAGTTTTTATTTTTATCAGAATTTTTATAAACTTTATTTTTTGTCTTTTCTATTCTCCTTATTTTTAATTAGTTATAAATCTTTAAAAACTCATAAAAAATCAGAAATTAATAAAAAAATATTTGTGTCTATTATAAAATTTTCTTTTTTCATATTGATGTCTAGAAAAATATAATATATTAGTAAAGTGTCTAATTTTTCATAAATTTCAGTCTTAGTCCCGGTTTATATCGAGGTGCGTTTCTACCTTTCTTACGTTTAGCTTCAAACGACCTTTCGTTTTTATACTAGTTTTTTTTTTTTTTTTCAAATTAATTAATTAGAATTAATTTGATTTAATTTAATTTAGCATTTATTTTTCTTAATTTTTAGTATTTAGGTTTCCCGATACCTAATTCTGTTCCCCGTATTTAATTTAGAATTAATTTTAGATGTTTCCTCAATAATTAAGTTATGCTTCCCGTAGTTTTTAAGTTCTATCCATATTAACTATTTCTGATTCCTCTCTCTCATATTCATTTCCTATATCTGTTTCCCGTAGATTAAATTAGGTTTTCTTCAATTAATTTTAGTTGTAATTATATCAGTGTTTCCATCATATCCAAATATTCTCCATCATTCAATTTCTCATCAAACCAGGGTTACCTTCAATTGCAGCCTCGTTGGGACATACGACCCGGGAATATCTCTTCCGGAATCTTTTTATCATTGATTCTATCTTGTGTATTTTATCCTTTTGTGGAATTTGACCTTTTGCCAAACACAAGGGCATTCGGTTGGGATCTGTATTAGGGTTGCTATATAAGTATATACTATACCACGAACCAGTTATGCAAGGAAGAAAGAGAAGCAGAAGAAGGATTGGTTTGATAGTCTTCAAAAAGATGGAACTGATACGCTAGATGGTTATGCAAGGAAGAAAGAGAAGCAGAAGAAGGATTGGTTTGATAGTCTTCAAAAAGATGGAATTGATACGCTAGATGGTTATGCAAGGAAGAAAGAGAAGCAGAAGAAGGATTGTTTTGATAGTCTTCAAAAAGATGGAACTCATACGCTAGATGATTATGCAAGGAAGAAAGAGAAGCAGAAGAAGGATTGGTTTGATAGTCTTCAAAAAGATGGAACTGATACACTAGATGATTATGCAAGGAAGAAAGAGAAGCAGAAGAAGGATTTGGTTTGATAGTCTTCAAAAATGATGGAACTGATGTGCTAGATGATTATGAAAGGAACATAGAGAAGCAGAAGTATGATTGGTTTGATAGTCTTCAAAAAGATGGAACTCATGTGTAGATGATTATGCAAGGAACATAGAGAAGCAGAAGAACGATTGGTTTGATAGTCTTTAACTTGAAACGCCCTTGATTTTTTTATTATTTTTTTTGCAAAGAGACCTAAACACTGTATAGGGTAGTAGTACCTAGTATATGTTATCTAATGCAGATGGTTATGCAATGAAGAAAGAGAAGCAGAAGAAGGATTGGTTTGATAGTCTTCAAAAAGATGGAACTCATACGCTAGATGGTTATGCAAGGAATAAAGAGAAGCAGAAGAAGGATTGGTTTGATAGTCTTCAAAAAGATGGAACTAATACGCTAGATGGTTATGCAAGGAAGAAAGAGAAGCAGAAGAAGGATTGGTTTGATAGTCTTCAAAAAGATGGAACTGATACGCTAGATGGTTATGCAAGGAAGAAAGAGAAGCAGAAGAAGGATTGGTTTGATAGTCTTCAAAAAGATGGAACTGATACGCTAGATGGTTATGCAAGGAAGAAAGAGAAGCAGAAGAAGGATTGGTTTGATAGTCTTCAAAAAGATGGAACTGATACGCTAGATGGTTATGCAAGGAAGAAAGAGAAGCAGAAGAAGGATTGGTTTGATAGTCTTCAAAAAGATGGAACTGATACGCTAGATGATTATGCAAGGAAGAAAGAGAAGCAGAAGAAGGATTGGTTTGATAGTCTTCAAAAAGATGGAACAAACTAATATGCTAGTATGGTTAAGAAGGGAAGAAGAGAAGCAGAAGAAGGATTTGGTTTGATAGTCTTCAAAAGATGGTGGAATTGATACGCTGATGTAAATCCCAAGGAAGAAAGAAAAGCAGAAGAAGGATTGGTTTGATAGTCTTCAAAAAGATGGAACTGATACGCTAGATGATTATGCAAGGAAGAAAGAGAAGCAGAAGAAGGATTGGTTTGATTGTCTTCAAAAAGATGAAATTGATACGCTAGATGATTATGCAAGGAAGAAAGAGAAAGAAGCAAAAGAGATTGGTTTGATAGTCTTCAAAAAGATGGAACTGATACGCTAGATGATTATGCAAGGAAGAAGAGAAGCAGAAGAAGGATTAGTTTGATAGTCTTCAAAAAGATGGAACTAATACGCTAGATGGTTATGCAAGGAAGAAAGAGAAGCAGAAGAAGGATTGGTTTGATAAATATTCAAAAAAGATGGAGTTGATAAGCTAGATGGTTATGGCAAAGGAAGATAAGAAGCAGTAATAGATGTAAGGAATGGGTTTTGATTAGTCTTCTAATAAAAAGATGAACTGATAAGCTAATGGTTATGCAGGAATGAAAGAAAAGCAGAATGGATTGGTTTGATTTGTCTTCAAAAAGATGAACTGGATACGCTAGGGATAGGTTATGCAGGAAAGAAGAGAAGCAGGAAGAAGAAGGATTGTTTGATAGTCTTCAAAAAAGATGGAAACTGATAAGCTAGATGGTTATGAAAGGAAGATTAAGAGAAGCAGAAGAAGGATTGGTTGATAGTCTTCAAAAAGATGAAGTGTATGCTCTAGATGGTTATGCAAGGAGAAAGAGAAGCATAAGAACGGATTTGTTTGATAGTCATTCAAAAGATGGAACTGATATGCTAGATGGTTATGCAAGGAAAGAAAGAGAAGCAGAAAGAGAAGGATTGGTTTGATAGTCTTCAAAAAGATGGAACTGATACGCTAGATGGTTATGCAAGGAAGAAAGAGAAGCAGAAGAAGGATTGGTTTGATAGTCTTCAAAAAGATGGAACTGATACGCTAGATGATTATGCAAGAAAGAAAGAGAAGCAGAAGAAGGATTGGTTTGATAGTCTTCAAAAGATGGAATGATTACAGAGATGATGATGCAAGGCATAGGCGCTCTCGCTGCTCCCTCGAAGATCGCTTGGATTTTGGATTTGATTGTCTTACTCAATTTTCTGTGGCCGATCTCCACGCGTCTGGGGGCTAGATGATTTGAAGCAGCTACAGTGAGACTGCCAGAAGTCTGCGATTGGTTTGTTAGTCTTCAATATCGCGGGTGGGTTAGTATGTGTTGATGATTATGCAAGGACTAGAGAAGTGGAAGGATACGATTGGGGGTTTGTCGTTGTTCTGGATACGCCCGTCCGGCCTGGATTTTTTGTGGTGTTTTTTGTTGCTTAGTGTCTTAACGCGGGGTGGGGTGGTGGTCGTGTGGGTGGGTAGTATTTGGCTGTGGGGGGGGGTGGGGGACTTTCGTTTGGTAGTTGGTGTGGGTGGGTGATGGGGGGTGAGGTTGTTTGTTTATTTTTTTTGGGATGGTGTGGTGGGTGTGTGGGGTGGTTTGTTGTTGGTTTTGTGGTGTTTTGGGTGGTTTTGTGATGTATTTGTTGTGTATTTTGGTGTGGGGTGAGGTGTTTATAAAAGTTAGTAGAGGGAGAAAATTCAATTTTTAGAATCTTTTATTGTTATATTTTTAGGCCTTAGATAAATAATATAACTAAAAAATATTTTTTTTAATCTGCGAATTCTTTTGATTTTTTGTGCTGCGCCAACATCGGCCCGCCATGTTACGATAGTAAGGGGGGTGGGAATGGGTTAATAAATACAATTATATATGAAAATAATGAAATATTATGAAATAACTACAAAAATGAAAGAGTAAATTTAATTGTAAGATAATATAAAATAGATTTATACGTACATGGTATGTAACAACTCAAAGTATGTACATAAAATATTATAAATAAATTATAACAATAATAGACCACTACGTTCATCAATAAATAAAATACTTCTACACCTTCAACCCAATTTCCCAATCCACTAAAACTGCTAAACCAAACTAAAAAAAAAAAAACTAAATTAATACTTTCAAATAACTTAACTAAACTACTCGCCAAATTAACTCTCTACAATTCCAATTATAATCCTCTCCTCATCTCTTCTATATATGTACCATAGATAACCCACCTATCCACTAATATCCACAAAAACTCAACCATCCAATACCCCCTATCACATACTCCAACAACACACAACCATCAAATATAAAACTCATCCTATATCCCACCTCCCCTTACACTGACTCTATATCACTCCCACCTCCCTACCTCTCTCCTTACAACTCTCTCATCCCCCTAAAACTTAAAATCATCCCTTTACCAACGTACTCCATCATAAATACTATAATCATTAAATTCCATTCCCTAAAATCAAACATCCTATAATATACCACTTAAATACATCAACAACATCACCTCTTTCCACAAAACAAAATACCAACACAATATAAACCCACCCAACTCAAAAAATAACACCCCCAACCAAAAAAAAATAAATACATAACAAAAATACAACAACTACACCAAAAAACCACAACAAAAACCACACCCCCCACCCCACCCCCCCCAAAAAACCCCCCCCCCCCCCCCAACCCCCCCCCACCCCCCCCCCCCCCCCCCCTCCCCCCCCCCCCCCCCAACCCACCACACCCCCCCCCCCCCTCCCCCCCCCCCCCCCCCCCCCCCTTCTCCCCCCCACAGAGGCCCCCCCCCCCTCCCCCCCCGATCCAAATGCAGATGGAGGGAATTTTATTTTGCGATCAAGGATATGACCTCTCGTACAAGATTACACAAAAATATTGAAATTTTCACAGAAGTGTCAGATTTGGAACAATCAATGCGGCAACTGAGAACAGGAATATTCAGAGATTCATTGGAGGGCTAAATTGTGTTATCCGTGGTCGAGTTGCTAGCTGGGCTAACCTAAAAACATTTGAGGAAGCGGTTCAACAAGCAGAATTTGCTGAAAAAGCCATTAGGGATGAGGCGTTAAAAAGATCGAACTGATGTGCTAGATTAAGCAAGGAACATAAGAGAAGCAGAAGAAGGATTGGTTTCATAAGAAAAATGAATCTCTAAGGCTTTCTATATGTTATCTGATGACGTTGGTCTTTGTTTTGCTTACATACTCATTACCTTAATAAAGATAATCAATTACACTAGCACAATCAATATCAATAATTTACACAAACCTTCCCCAACAAAACAACCTACTCCCCCACACATCTCATCACATACCTAACACCCATCCCTTCATTCTAATACCATAACACTAATAAACATTTAAAATCATCAATTCCCCCCCCCCCCTACCACCCACCACCCTCCTAAATTTCCTCCCCCCAACAACTCAATAACACAACAAAAACCACCCCCATACCCCCTATAACTCACCCAATCTTTATCCAAAGTATAAAAACTAACAATACCACCAGACACCATCAAAACTCCCTCCTAAAACTCTACTTTTAGTGTATGTTATATGTGTAGAGTGATATATAGATCGCCAACCCTCTCCCCCCCCCCCCCCCCCCGTCCCCCCCATTTTGCCCCCCCTCACACCCCCTCCCCCCCCCCCCCCCCCCCCCTCATAAACAAAATTTGATCCGATAAATTCTGTGTGAAAGACGGTTAATTGTGATCACTTATTAAAACCCTACCAGGGGGCTTTTTCTTTGAATTGGTGTTTTAAGCAATAGCACACCAATGTAGTTTAAAATGCTGCAAGGAAGTTTTCGCGTTTTTGTATGAAGATATGGGGCTTGACGCGTCTATTTTGGGAGATTGTATTAAGCAGTTTAAGAGACTTGACAAACCAATCGCTGCAAAAAATATTTTTCATGAAGATTTGTCCATCAACTATGATTAATCGCTACGAAAAATATATGTGTGACTGACGGTTATCATTATTCATTTTTTATTTTTTTTGGGTGAATAATATTTGATACAATTAAGACTACCTAACGTCCAATTAAATGTAGAGTGTAGACTGCAAAATCCAATGCCACGTAATTTCTGTTCACGATTTACGATTTGATCGTGATTCAATTTTGAAAAATAATAAATGTGAATACACCTGTATATGCAAACTAGCTTCAAGGTCAGCCCGATGAACGGTTAACTTTAAGAATTGTTAAAAATTACAAAAGAATTAGTAAGATTGTTAATAGAAATAATGTTAAATGATACATTATAATACTTACAAACAAAAAAGTTATGGTAAAATTGTCACTTGCAAAACATTCATAAGGGGACTAAAAGATACATTTATTGTTTACACAAAGGGCGAGTAAAAAAATACATTCATCAATTATACTAAAAGATTGAGCCCCTAAATTTATTGAGGGTGTATCTTTAAATGCTTTGTATTACCCACACAGCCATATGTACAAAACCCTGCTGCCTAATGTCGAATATTCATGATTGAGCTTTAAATCCATGAATATCAAAGGTTCTGCAGTTACAACTCCATGAATATCAAGTGTAGGATAGCTATAAGAAAACCAAAAGCCTTTTTAACCATTTGGATCAAATTCACTCTTCAACTGTTAGGGTGTGTGAACAATTATTCCACAGCCTCATTATATCAATATCTATCTCGAAGCTTTCTTTTGATCGGTAACACAAACTTTTGAAGCAACAGTTATAAGGTTCAGATACCACGATGAGAAAGTAAATGAGATCAGTATGAATTGCTTTGCTAAACAAAGTCCATAAACACAAAAAAGGTATTCAAATTTATAAACTATTGGGGCATTATATACAAATTGATTCTTTAAATTGGGGTTTTGTCATAATTTGGGGGTTTTGTTAATTTTGGTTTTTTTTAATTTTTAATTTTAGTGTTTCTTTAAACTTTGGGTTTTTTTGGTAGTGCGTATGGGTTCCTGTTTATTTGGGTTGCGTTGATGAGAGATGAGGATGATAGTTTGGCTGTTGTTGCACAACATTGATGAAAACGAAGAAGGGGTAGTAGGACCGATAATGAGGGTGTAGCTAACGAATCCACAGATGCGATGCAGAATGTGAAGTTTCTGATCAAGATGTGAAGTTGACAGCGTTGTGAAGTAGTAAGTTTTGTTCATTTAGACGATACAATTTATGTTCTAAAGTTATATAGTCAGTTTCTAAATGCAACGCCAAACGCCTCTAATATGCGAGGTCAATAAAGCTGATGGGGTTGATTATATAGTCAGTTTGTAAACTTTGGTTGATTGTATTTTTACCTGTGCTATTTAATACAAAGTTGTTGGTTGTAAGCATCAAAAGTTGGCTATGATAAGCTCGGTAGGTTGGCCTCAGTGGGCATTCGATAAATGTACAGGTCAAAAAAGCATCAAGTAATGCATCGAGTGAGCATATTGCGTGTACATGTCAGGCATACTTTCTCAAATCCTGAGTTCCATTGCGTTTCACTGTACTATGAGCTTGCCCTTTGTTATCTTTACAACAAGTAGGTTTTGACTAGGAATATACCAAGACAAACTGAATGATTTTTATATTGAATTAGAATAAATCTACAAGCGAAATATATAATTGCACATCCTTTGAAAGGAAGTTTTCTTTCCAAAAGATACCAAATACGTCATATAGTTATGAAAAAAAATTAGTATCCATCACTCAAAACAACATGTGGCACTACTTTTGTATATTGGATT
>BQNB010156065.1:4725-15312 GCA_026074375.1 Tanacetum coccineum | reverse complement strand
ACATTCAAACGACCTCCGTTTTAATTCTAGTTTTTTTTATTTTTCAAATTAAGTTAATTAGAATTTAATTTTAATTTTTAGTATTTAGGTTTCCCGATACCTGATTCTGTTCCCCGTATTTTAGTATAGATTTAATTTTAGGATTTCCCTATAACTAATTTTGTTTCCCGTAGTTTTTAAGATCCCCATTTCCTATATCTATTTCCCGTAGATTAAATTAGGTTTTATTTAATTAAATTCTAATTATATCAGTGTTTCCATCATATCTAAATATTCTCCATCATTCAATTTCTCATCAAACCAGGATTACCTTCAATTGCAGCCTCGTTGGGACATACGACCCGGGAATATCTCTTCCGGAATCTTTTTATAATTGATTCTATCTTGTGTATTTTATCCTTTTGTGGAATTTGACCTTTTGCCTTGGTCAAGGGCATTCGGTTAGGATCTGTATTAGGGTTGCTATATAAGTGTATACTATTCCACGAATCAATGGCTTATATGAGCTTATATAGGGGCTTATTGGCTTCCTAAAAATGCAAAAATCTAAGAGTATGGATCAAAAGTAAGCAAGAAAAAGGGCATAAATGGAAGCCAGTTTGCACCAGGGGATTTAGTTGACAGATTTAAAAAACTAAAGCCAGGCCCAAGAATAAGCTTCAAAATAAGCTCAAAATGGAAACTAGTTAAAATCAGATGGAGTTAAGCTCCAAAATGAGCTTGTGCTTTCATTTTCAGATCCTTAAGCTACCTTATTCTAACCTACATTAGCAATTGACAACTGAATTTAAAGCTTAGGAAAATGACTTGATATTTAAGACAGAGTGTAACTAGAACTTAAAAGACAAATGCACATTCAAAACTATTATGCTCTACTGCATTAAGAACTATATTAGTATGAAAAACACCTCTAAATGTCAAAAGTTTAAGATCATATGAAATATGTTGATCTAGCAAAATAATTTCCTATAGATTTTAACAACTTCTTGGAGAACAATGTAAAACTTGTTTTTAACCTTCTAACAACTTTTAAAACTGTCTTAAGTATCTTAAAATTGAATGTTGAAATTGGCCTAATGACTCAAAGTGACCTTACACCATTTCTGACCCGTTTTAAGTCCTGACCCAAACACCCCTTTAAAAGGGTTTTGCATAGTTTAAAATTGTAAAACTGTTTTAAGCAAAGAAACTTAGAAGACCAGATTATATCTAGGTTAAATAAGCATGTTTCAACAAACTTTAAGGAACCAAATAAGCAGAAAGCAAATTAGCAAATGCAAAGACAGATTTTTATGCAAACTTTAAAACTTTGAATTTTCATTAGGTAAACAGGATTACATTAACTTAAATTTAAAAGACAGAATTAAAGAACATAATAAAAGACATTAAAAGTAAAAACTACAACTACCCTAAACTACTCCTCCATTACATCTTTCTTCTTTCTTCTTTTTTTTCTTTTATATGTTGTGTGGTCTCTTCTCTTTGTGTTTGTTGTGCTAGCTTGCTGAGAGAGCTCAAAGCTTCATCCTGGCCCTTAATCCAACTTGGAGCCCAATCAATAAATCACAGCCATTGATTTCTTGGCTCTTTCCTTTGACGAATGGAGATGCTAGGGATTGCCAAGGTGTTTATGTCATTTAGTGAAGTGGGGTAGGTTTGGGGAGAGTTTTGGCTGTTTGTAAGAGGAAAAAGACAATTGAATAGTGGGTTAGGGTATTGGCGGGAATTGGGGAAGATGTACAGTGTTTTCTTTTTAACTGGATTGAAGTTTGAGGATTTGGCACTAATGGTCCCTGAAGGTGTATACTTGTATTGCAAAGACAGTCCATGTGGGGGTGAAAGAGTTTAGGGTTTTGCCAGATTTAGTCCTCAAGGGTGTCTATAAGTATTGCACCACCAGTCCTTGTAGGACTAACGGTCTAGGGGTTAATGGGTCTTGTGGCTAACGAAGGTTAAAGAGGTTGGGCCTTATATAATTCTTTTGGGCCAGCAGGTATATTGAAATAAAAGGGTGAAAAGGGTATTGTTGGTTTATTAAATTAAGTGGGCTGACCCGGCCCAATAAGGTGGGTACGGGTGGGCCCACTTTGACTTTTTAGGTTTTACGGGTTCGGGTTTCGATGCCCTTTCCAAAGCCGTATCCCGGTGTTGACTTTGACTTCGTTTTGACTTCATTAAATGCACAAACGTTGTCGAGTCGATCCGGAAATGTCCGTTTAAGCTCCGTTTTCAATCCTTTTGCACCTTTGGCCTCAGTTTTTCGTGCTCTTTTCAATTCCGCTCTTGGTTTTGTCCGGTTTGGCTTCGTTTTTGTCCTTTAGTGAATATCCGGTACCTGCACAGTACAAACACAAAAACAAGCATATTTATGGCATTTTTGTGCGTTTTTGGTCATTTAAGTCCGATTTTAATGGTGAAAAGTATGTGTAATTAAACGCATACCACCGACTCTTGACTTTCCATTGCATTCCTCGTTGGGATAAACGACCCGGTCATATACTACTCGGATTTCATTAATTTTTTTTCTTTAAACCTTTTCAAGGGTCACTTGATTTGGTTTGGTTAATATAAGTAGTAGTATTATTTATATATACCTAAAGCTTGAAACCATATTTATAGAGTCTGGAAATGAGTGGATACGTCGTATTGAATGCAGTCAATACGGCGTATAAGGAAATTCCTTGGAGTAAGGACCAAGTTCATCATTAATTGCATTAATTGCAGGATCATTGACTGTTGACTGTATTAAATGCAATATCTTTGACTGTTGACTAGTGAATACGGCGTATTAAATGTCCAGGATACGGCGTATTGGGTCTTGATCCTTGGTGGTTTATTTGTGAAGTGCAGGCACGGATACGCCGTATCTTCCTTGATGGATACGACGTATTGATGTAAAACCAGTTGGTCCTTCTTCGTTGACCAAAGTATTATATACGGCGTATCGTTGATGTGGATACGACGTATTCTTCAAAGTCAGGCAATGGTCTTTTAGTTCGTCAAGTCTTGGATACGGCGTATGCTTCTAGAATGATACGCCGTATAGGATGTCAGAATCAGTAGACTTTCTTGAACTCTTCGTTTATGCTCCAAAATGCGCGCCTTTTATATAAACTTCACAAAGTACTCCATAATTACTGCAAATAATAAATATAAGCAATTAAGTACCAATTCTTGCAATAATTATATAAAATGGGTAATTTATACGGGATAAATGATGCTATAAAATAGACGTTATTTGATGTCATCAAATATCCCCCCACTTGAATCCTTCTTGTCCTCAAGTAGACTTTAGAAAAGTTTTGAAAATGTATCCTAACCGAAGTTAAGGATTTTTCCGTTAAGCATCCTTTTATTTTAATCACTTGTACAAAACCAAGCACCTCACGAAATATGGAAATGAAAACACTCAGATCACTCAACTAATCTAGGGTGTAACATTTAAGTGGTATGCTCAATTGCTCGGTCATGATTAGTTTTCTATCATATGCTTGGCAAGGATACACATCTCCACCACTAGAGCTAAGGATTAACAAGTCAAAAGGTAAATTGGGTTTTAAGGCTTATTGGGTTTGATCATTTAATCTTTCACCAAAAGTACCACACTAACAAGGCAACTGAATCACACTTACATGGCCGTGACGACGGAATAGACAAATGTGTCCGATCACATCCTTATTTGTGTTTAACCAACGGTTAGGATGAGGAATGATATAGGTATGGATCTCCTAACTTTCACTGAATGTAATAAACCAACAAGGCAGCTGAGTCACACATACATGGTTGTAACGACGGAATAGACATGTTTGACTCGATCAAACCTTATTCGCGTAAAACCTAAGGTTAGTCATTAGGAAAGGGAAGTAAATGGTTGTTTAAATAAAATTCACAAAACAAATAGATTAAGCTAATAGATAAGGTACATGGTTGCTAGTAACCTTCTCGACATTCCATGATAAAGACTCGAACATATAAACAAACGCCTCAAATAGAATGACAAAGACAACCTAAGTTGGCGTTCCCATAACGGTCAACTTCTCAATCATCCCATACTTTACATACTGTAACATCCGGGAATTTTCGAAATTTTAAAGGACTATTTTAATCTTTGACTTTTCGAGTCTGACTTGACCTTTTTGAGCTTGTTGAGTCTGTTCCATTGTCCACATAAAAGCATATTACCGCGGTGACCGTATAAATTTTCGAAACATATTTATATAATACAATAATATTTTTTTTTACAGCTCTAAGGGAAAGTTATTTTTAACTTATTTGATTCGGAACGAAAACGGATTATATATTTAATTAATTGTTGATTTGTCAAAAACAACACTAAATCACGTTTTCACGATTCGGACCCTAAAACAATTTGATGTAAAACGATATTTCAGACAATTTTTAGCTTTACCGAGACTTGAAAACAAGCAGAAGAGGGCTAAAACAGCCTCGCAAAGTTTTGAAAACTGCACACAACGGGACCGACACACAAAAAAATAATTAAATTTATTTTTAATTATCACTATTTATTTAATAAAAAATATTAAATAAATCATTTAATATTTTAATTATTCTAAGCGTTTTTGATAACGCGAATATCGAGTTAAAAAATCATTTTTTATTTTAACGAGTCACAAAAATACAATAACAGATATTTTATTCTATATGTTATGAAAAAATTATTTATGAGGTATTTGGTTATAAGGCATGTAATATTGCGTGAGGACACGCAATCGTTTAGTTTGGGGAATTTTGATAAGTGTAAAATACACATATCTGTTTATACCAAAAATGACCCTAAATGACCCAAAACAGACTAAAAATGGCAAAGATATGCTTGTTTTTGTGTTTTGTGTATGCAGGTACGGATAAGACAAAAATCACAAGAAAACCGTCAAAAACGGGCAAACACGGATACGAGAACGGAAGAGTGTGCAAGAGCCGGAAGCCAAAGTCAAAAAGTCAACCCTCAGTCAAAGTCAACACTAGAAGACAAAGACCCCAAAGTTTCAAATTCAGTCCCTTAAGTTTCAAAAGATTACACAAATGGTCCTTGAAGTCTTAATGGGCCCTTTATACCTTAAAACCTCACCCGGATCCAAAGCCCATACCCGGCCCAAAACCCTAAAGCCCATTCCTCTTTTATATACTCCAGGGACCAAATGTGCCAAAAATGAAAGATATATTATACTTGAGTTTTTCTTAACTTATATTTCGAAAACCACAAGGACCCAAATTGCCATTACCTAAACTCGCCCCTCCCGTTTTCCCTTATAGTTAAAAATGGGCGCGAAAGTCTGTTTTACTATTCATCCGTCTTCTCAAAATTACCACTCAGTCAAATCATGGGGCTTTTCACAATTAGAGGGTACAAAGGACAATTCATGGGATCATTTACACATGGGCAGAGTTAGACGTCATCAAAGACCCTCATTGGTCAATCCCACAAGGGGAATGCCACGTTGGACATGAGAAAACACACAAGGAGTGGATTTTTATACTCGGGATACTCTCAAAAGAAGCACAGGGGTCACATCACGGATTGCCACGTTGGCAATCCGTGTGTGCACGAATATGATCCAACGAACATAATTAGAGATCCAATCATTGAAGGAATTCAAGGGGTGAGATTAGAAGGAGCGTGGGAAGCACTCAAGGGGCTAGAAGGTTCAGCAGCAGGCTATAAATACTCACACTCCTCACACACACATGATCATCTTCTTTTCCCGTTTTAGAGTAGTAGTAGAATTGAGCTTAGTTTTTTTAAATGTAATTTTCCTTTTAAAAGTAATTGTAATTTCTTTTATTCAAGCTTTGTAATCTGTTTTGAAAGTTAATGAAATCATCAGTTTAGTTTTAATCATATGTTTTAACTCATAAGATCTCATAAGCTCAAATGTTTGCTACTGTTTCACAAGCCACTCTAATAAGCTAATACAAGCTCTCACAAGTCTATAAGCTTGTGATTGAGCTATTTGTTCACTTAATCTACTTAAACTATAAAATCATTTAAATACCTAAGCTTTTGGATTGATTGGACTTATGGAAGGGGATCCAATAATGGAAGGGATCCCAAGGACTTTTACTGGCTTATTTTAAATAAGCCAGAGCTGTTGATAAGCTCTATGAAGCATATAAGCTTCTGTTTAGCTGAAGCTTTCTGTAAGTTCTCATTTATTCCCTTTTGTATTTAAGATTCTAGCTTAAGTAATAGCTTATTTGCTTATTAGTTTTGTTTGTGTGCTTATCTAGTGCTTATCTGAGCTTATCTTAATCTTTTTGTGCTTATTAATCATCTGTATTTAGTTAATTTAGATTAGATCATAGTTTACTTTATATATTGTCTTAAAATCTAAAAACCAAATAAATAATTACCATAGCTTGTGATCTTTGATTTTAGCTTGATAAGTTGTTGAATTATGTTTATGAAGTTTGTTATAAGCTCTTTGATATCTGGTACCTAGGTTTTGTTTGCTAGATTTTAAAATCTCAAGTAATTGAAATCTGTTTAGAGCTTAAAGGGGTGTTTGGAATAACAAAGTTTGACCTCTAATAGTCAAACTGAGTTGTGCATTTTGCTTGAGTCATATTGATTTTCATTTAAAAAGAG
This sequence comes from Tanacetum coccineum, assembly GCA_026074375.1. NCBI lineage: Eukaryota > Viridiplantae > Streptophyta > Magnoliopsida > Asterales > Asteraceae > Tanacetum > Tanacetum coccineum. The sequence goes on along the minus strand of BQNB010156065.1, from coordinate 8,705 downwards.
TAGGTAAGCTGTTTTCATAAGTTAGTGTTCAAAGTTTTAAAAGTTAAAGCTTATTTTCCTTAATTCTGCACCAGGGGAGGTATTTACTTTAAGCTAGCTTGTTAGATTTTAATCCAAGTCTTTCTAGGCTTGGAATTTATTCATTTTGTGTTTGAATACACTCATCAAGAGTGTCTAGTGCATTATAGTCCCTTAAGGGCACATGCAGGTTTGTTTTGTATCATTGCCAAGTGCATCAGCAGTAGTAACAACAGTTACTACTGCTGACGTTTTCATCATCATTTTAAACAAGTTTTGGAAGGATTTAAGCTTTAAAATTTAGTAAGTTTTAAGATTACATATAGCTTAATATAGATAAAAACTTGTCTTTCATTTTTAGCTTAAATTCTTAGGTTAATTTAGCTTTTAATTTCATAAAAATCTCAAAAAGACCAAAAACAGTAGTATTTAGTAAGTAGCTTCTGAATTTAGATCTCTAGCTTATAGGATTAGGTTTTATCATTTAGTTTCATAGCTTAATAGTTATTTATCTAGTTTTCAAAAGCTTAGGGTTTGAATTAGCTTATTAAGTTTTATAGCTTATTTAGTTTTTTAGCTTTTAGACTAAATCTCTGAGTTTGCTACTTTGATCTTGAAATTTAGTTGGCATTAAGTGTTAATTATAAAGTTAGCTTGTTAGTTTTAGCTTATACATGTCATAAGCTATCCAGAATAGTTTTTGTTTTCAAAATTTAGCTTAAAATGAATCTTGTGCAAGCTTGTAAATGAAAATTAGCACTTTGTTCTTCAAAAGCCCACTTTCTGTAGCCAGCTTATTCAAACAGCTTTTAAGAGCTTATTTCTAGGTTTCAGCTTAAGCTTGTTTTATTAAAGTTGTTCAAAATAGGTTCCTCTATAAGCTAGTACTTTTAGTTTTCAAAAAAAAAGGTTGTTACCCAGACTAGAACCCACAACCTCAAGCACACAACACACACATTTTACCACTTTGCTTCAATAGCTCATCCAACCAAAGCTTGCACCATTTAATACTTGTACACATTTTAATTTTTCTTTTTCATTATAAGCTGTAGCCTAATAAGCTACTTTCACAGCTTATTCGATAAGCTGAGTTGCTTCTTTTATTTTTCTAGTAAACCTTGTTTTATTTTAGACTTTTCCTGAATTTTTCACATTTTTCCATTAAGTAGATTATTTTTAATCATTTTTCTTAGGATTTAATTTTCGAAAAATCATAAAAAAATAGTAATAATTTTTAGAAAAATACAAAAAATTAGTTTTTAGTTTTATAAAAATTACTTTTAGGTTTCCATTCAGAAAAATCATTTTTACACCTTTTAGATTTTAATTTTCATTTTTGAGCTTTTATTTTTAATTTTAAAAATAGTTAAAAATAGTTTTCTGAGTTTTTATAATATTTTAGACTTTTCTAAGTTTAAAAATCATTTTTCTTAATTTTTAGGACTTAATTTGCTATTTTTTAGGATTTAATTAGATTAAAATAGTTTTTAATTCATAATAAATTCAAAAATAATCAAAAAAAATTATAATCCAACATAATCAAAAAAAATATTTTTCTTAGTTCTAAAAATTTTCTTTTGTCCTTTTTTTAGGTTAGAAATTAGTTTTGCATTTTTAAGGGTTAGTTTTTGCCTTATTTTTGCTTATTCGTCGCGTTTTATTTGTTCCCGTTAATTGTTCTTAAGTGTTTATTTGCTTTTGCTTTTCTTAATTTAATTGTTGCTTTTAATTGTAGTTATAGATAATAAAAAATTCTTTTCTTCATTCATATCATCATCCTAAACTAGGCATGTGGTTTCAATTTCATCAAAGTCGTTGGTGAAACGACCCGGGAAAAACCACCACTTCCACGGTTTAATTCGTATTATATTATATTATATATATATCTTTTTAGAGTGGATTTCCTAAAGGAGTCTTTGGGTGAAACGTTCGTAATTGTCATTTTAGAATATTAGTATATTTTATATATAGTAAATTAACTACAATCAAATTACTATCAAATAAATACTTTTTTTATCGGGAAAAAAATGATTTGGAACACAATGGGGTAGTTTCGTATTTTAAATTGTCCGTTAAGTTCGCTCCAAACGAGTCGGAACGATAAGTGTCAAAACTATATTAATTTTTTTACATAATTCACCCAAAACTATTGAGACTTGTCACATACTTAAAAAGTTTTATATAATAAAACTTTTATTTCATTTTTATTTCATTTTACAAATATAAAACACCACCCATCACTTCTCTCTCTCTCCCTTAATTTGTCCGGCCAACCGCGGCCCAGCGGCCCACCCCTCGCCACCACCGCTGCAGTCGCAGGCCACCGGAAAACTTTTACGTGTGAGGATTTCCGGCCGAATCAAAAAGGTTTTCTTTTCCAGATTACCCGTTCCCCACAACCACTCGCAGCACGCGCAATTCCCCCCCCCCCCTCCAGGTTGCACAGTTCACCGCCATCATCGACGCCCCACAACAAACACCACCACCCCTATCACCACGGTCTCCACCATAAAACCATCTCGTCACCAACACTACGCCATATCACCTTCACCCACGCACCCACATGGTCACCACAACACCACCCCAGCTTGCCACATCTCCATCAACGTGCACCAACTCATCACAACCCATACCCCACAGCCGCCATACCCTCCCTTTTTGGCTTCTGCCCCACGACAGCCCCAACGACACCACCGTCCTCATTCATCATCGTTATCTTATAAGCACCATAAGGGGGCGTTTTTGTTTTTAAAAAAAAATTCGCACAGTAGGGTTTGCGTTTGTTTTTGGTTATATAACACCCAAGGGTGCGCGGGTTTGTAGTTCAGTCAAGAGGCGTTGCGGATTGGTTTTTATCACCGTTAAGGGGTGCGTTTGGTTCAAAACAACACCACAAACCTGGTGTGTTTGGTGACTGCCACCACCACAAGGGTTGCGTTTGGTAGTCACCACTACCAAGGGGTGTGTTTGGTTTGGTTTTGTAACACATCTGAGTGCGTTTGTTTGGTTTTATAAACCCAAAATAGGTGCATTAGGTTTATAATAACGGGTGCGTTCGGGTTGGGTTTTAAGAGCCCACAAAGGGGGTCTATTTTGTTGGTTTACACCAAAGGGTGAGTCGGTTTTCTGCCGCCCACGAGGGTGCGGTTGGTGTGTGTTTTCACCAGATTAGGATGCGTTTGGTTGTGATAACGCCAAACAGGGGCGTTTGGTTGAGCAGGAAAAGCCGTATAGGGGTGTTTGGTTGTTATAGCAGATTAGGGGTGTTTGGGTTTATTAAAGCAGTAAGGGTGCGTTGGGTTGGTTTATTAGCAGCGGTTAGGGTGCGTTTGGCTAAGGGTTTAGAACCAAGGGGTGTGTTTAGTTCTAAGTGAAGCACGAGAGGGTGTGTTTGGTTCTAAGTGAAGCACGAGAGGGTGTGTTTGGTTTGGCAGAATCGCACAAGGGGTGCGTTTGGTTGGCTGCCCAACACCGAAAGGGTGCGTTTGGCTTAACATAAAATCTGTTAGGGTGCGTTTGGGTTAAGAGAAAACCGCAAGGGTGTGTTTGAATTGACTCAAATCGACAAATAAAAATATCGTAAGATTCTATAACTATAAAACCGGATATAATGGTGGTTTAATGGTTAAATAAATGTACCATCTATTATTTAGCTCGTTTAGATATAAATTGAAACACGCGAATAATTGTAACATATATTGATTAAGAGAAAACGTTAGATTCTATAAATATGGAAAACGATATATAACCGGAAATGTCATGGCGAAATTTATATAATATTCTATATTTAAAACTGCTATTATTTTAGAAACCGATAAAAGAACGAAGTTATATGGTTGTAAGATTTTAAATCGTTATTATACACTAACCGAATAAACGATCGAAAACTATACTTTTACAATGAGATAACTATTTTAGACACGACCCGCCGAGGAAACGAAATATAAATTTATAAAATATTA
>BQNB010156062.1:0-15312 GCA_026074375.1 Tanacetum coccineum | reverse complement strand
AGTTAAATATCCCGCGTGTCACATTAAATGTGTAGGGGTATATATATAGATATTTTTCACTTGGAAAAATATCTATCTCATATCTATCTCATCTCTCTCATTATTTCAAATAATATCTTTTTCTCTTTTTTCTCTCATCTCTCTTTCTTCTTTCTCTCTCTACACCACCACCTCTCTATCTCCTTTCTAGTTTCTTGTTTCGATCCGTGTTCGCAATATGAAGTGAAAGTGTAGATCGGGTTCCTACAGGAACTCACTTTCTTCTTAGGATTGCAAGTACAACAGAAGGAGGATGGAATCTTCATTAGCCAAGACAAATATGTGGCTAAAATATTGAAGAAGTTTGATTTTGCCACTGTAAAGACAGCAAGCACTCCAATAGAGACTAATAAGGCATTAGTTAAGGATGAAGAAGCTGAAGCTGTAGATGTTCTTTTATACAGATCAATGATTGGATCATTGATGTACTTAACAGCTTCTAGGCCTGACATAATGTTTGTTGTTTGTGCTTGTGTGATGTGTCGTTGTGTAGGTGTTATTTTATGTATCAAGTTTTACTATTTATATTTTGCCGACTTAACCTAAAAACAACACTTTAACGGGCAGTGTACCTGGTCAAATGTAGCTTAGTTTGTAAGTAAGGTGTCGATCACTAAGAGCGAGAGCATTAATATCTAATTTATGAGTATTTTAGTTATCTATTTTATGCAAATCCTAAGCTAACGATAAGGGGGGTTGGTATGAGGCTTTGATGTCTAATCTAAGGTTTTGATGACAATTAACACACACAAGTTGATAGACAAAAGATAAAGAAGAGGTCAAGCCTTATGTAAGGAAAACAATATTAGCCATGTTTAATTAAATAAAATGTTGGTTTGATTATTTAGTGCAATGAATGACTTATCTCAATGGTGGAATTGGTAAATAAGTATAAGACATGAGTAACCCTGTCACGATTCCCATGTTCGCCAACTGTATTCTGTTTGTAAATTATAATCTATATTAGGTGTTCAATAATTGTTATCTCATTAACCCCTAGTCTATTAGGACTTTACCCACTTACTTGCAGATATGCTATCTTGGACTCTTAGCCTACGCCGACACAACACCGAAGTTGCAGCGCATTAAATATGTAGGACTAGACCCAGTTGAATGATAGGTCTCATATTAGCATGTAAATAAGTAAAAATTGATAAACATAATAAACAACCAGTGATAAATTAAGACATTCAATAAATAAACCAAACATTATATTATCATAAACATGGCTAATACCTACACAAAATCATATATGAACGATTAAACATAATGCTAACCGGACGCGTATAGTGAAGTGTAGAGATTACAAGAGTTCTCCTATGGATTGGAACACTTTGCAGGACCTTCTTGGCTTCTTTAAACTTCTAAGAATCAGACTTGGTGGTAAAAGCATACTAAAACTCGTATTGGAGTTTGGTATTTATAGACTCGAAAAAAAAGGTGGATATGCCGTATTGAACGTAGTCAATACGGTGTATTGATGGGGTTTCCCTGGTTAGTAGTTGAATGTTGACCAATTATCATTAATGACCATAAATTGTCATTAATTTTGCTTGTAATTTACATCAATCATCATTAAGTGTCATTCAACTTTCCATCATGACCACGATTTTCATTAATTGCAAGATCACTGATTATTGATGATCTTTGACTGTTTGACCATGGTTATCTGTGAAGTGTCGGCACGGATACGCCGTATCTTCTTTACTGGATACAGCGTATTGAGGTAAACCCAGTTGGTTCTTCATTGTTGACTAAAGTAATATATACGGCGTATTGTTGATGCGGATACGGCGTATTCTTCAAAGTCAGGCAATGGTCTTTTAGTTCATCAAGTCTTGGATACGGCGTATAAGTCTAGAATAATACGGCGTATTTGCTTTCAGTTCAGTTGACTTTCTTGAACTCTTCATTTATGCTCTAAAATGTGTGCCTTTTATATAAACTTCACAATGTATTCCATAATTACTGCAAATAATAAATATACAGCACATTAAGTAACAATTAATGCAATAATTATAAAAAATGGGTAATTATACGAAGATATATAGATAGTAAATTATGAACGTATTTGAGATATCAAAATATCCTCCCCCCCACTTGCATCTACTTGTCCTCAAGTAAACTTTTAGAAAGGTTTATGAAAATGTATCCGAAACCGAGGTCTAGATTTTTTTTAAGCACTTTTCTTGTCTAGAACCAATATACAAAACAGAGCACCTCACGAAAAAGGAGAATGAAAGACACTCAGATCACTCACTAATCAGGTGGCAAGGATACACATCACCACCTCTAAAGCTAAGAGTAACAAGTAAAAGGTAAATGGTATCTTTATTAGAAAGGCTCTGGTTTTAATCATTCTTATTAAGATGAAGAATGATATAGGGTGTGGAGCTTCTGATTTTCACCAGAGGTCGTCGTCAAACAAGGCAGCTGAGACATGCATACATGGTCGTAAAGACAAAATAGACATCCACGCTCGTACACATCCTCATTCGAGTAGATCCTAAGATTAGTTATCAGGAAAGGGAAGTAAAAATGTTGTTAAATAAAATAAACAAACAAATAGATTAAAGCCAACAAATAAGGTGCGGTTGCTAGTAACTTTCCTCGACCGTTTCATGACAAAGACTCGAACTTATAAACAAACGTCTCGATCATAGATGACAATGGAAACCTAGAGTTGGCATTCCCATAACAGTGAACTTTACATACTTTTACAAAATAAGTGGTGATATCGGCCACTTTTTACAATACTTTACATCGTTGATTTTTGTGCGTATCAACGAATAATCGATCATTTCAAATAATTTCATCGGTGTAAGCTCTATGAACCGACTATCTTTTCCATCATTTATATATATATATATATATTATTATAAAACAATACATCATAAATTTTGGCGTAATTTCACCGTCTTCATATTCATCATTTGTCCGACTAATTTTCTCTTGAACTTTTCTTCTTTCAGACATAATACATAATTGTAAAAGTAGAAAAACACACGAGCTACAAATATTCTCATTGCATTGTGCAATTTTCCCGACCATTGCATAGATAGAGAAATTTTCACTTTGATGCAGGAACTACAAAACTTTACACGAAAGCGACTAACAACATTTGATCAAATAGGCTTTAATCTACACGGTAGGCTAAGGTGTAAAGGTGAAACGAAACAATTTTTTATTGGTGTAGGAAAAAGAAAGGAATGGCTCAGCAAGTTGTTCTAAGGGTATCTTTACTCTAAAAATGAGAGTAAGTAAAAGGGTTAGACGGGGGTTAACTAACCAGTGTAGTTAGTTAATATTACAACATGTAGGCTTTTTGGTTTAATCTTTGAAATTTACCAGTCAAGCATGTTACTCTATCTAAATCCATAGTACTCATCATTGAGGTCTTGAGTGATATACCAGGCAAAGTTCTAAAGTTCACTACATCACCGGCACACTCATATTTTTGTGGAATTTTAGTAAGCAATTGGAAACGGATAGGCTTAATTCTCACAAATAGACATTAAGGGTTATAGTGCGCTAGGTAATGTAACTAGTGATTTTTTCACAAAAAGTTATGCTAAAAAAATTAAATTTGATCCATTTTTAGGCATGTTAGCATTTTATTTATGAAAATGAGGACAAGTATGTTCTAATTCTCCATATCCCCACTTAAATTATACAACATCCTCGTTGTATAGATAAAACAATTAAATAATAAAGGAAATAGAATTAGAACGAGGAAACTCCCTTGATATTTTTCTCAGGAATGATTCTCCAAGTTAAGTTTATGAGCAAAAAGTGTAATGAACAGCCGTCTTGGTATTTCAAGACTCTAACACTTCGAGATTTCTAGATTTATAAATACTCCACCAACGTTGTCATTTCGTTCAGAAGGTTCATGTATTAAGCATACGAAAACAAGTACAACTCTATCTCCGGTGTATTCGTTAAAATACAGTAAACTATAACTAAATACTATACAGGAAGTCGATACGCTGTATCCATACCCCAAGGATATGTCGTATTAATACCTATATACGCTGTGTTCGTTTAATGAATACGTCGTATAGATTGTGCTAAAAATTAAGACTGGATAACGTCTAGATAGTCAATACGTCGTATCTATGGGGTTTGGATACGTCGTATAGACATTATGGGAAGACAGACTCGATAATAAAATTGAAAATTACATTTCAGGTTGTCTCCCGACAAGCACTTTTGTTTACAGAAAAGTCTTTAAGTTAGACTTGCCCCAATTTAATCCCGTCTTTATAAAACAATTTGGGGTTGAACGAGATGCCAAATGGCACATATAAATTTTTGATAATAAAAATTAATGGCATCCCTTTGATAACATATTTACAAGTCATGATATTAGCATTTAATTCCTTGATAAAAATTTCAGTTTTGAAAAATTTAATAGATGTATCATGACATGTTTCCAAAAGCCTATTTGACCCTTGTGTATCAACAAATTTATTACATTAGGTAATGGTATGACAGACATATCCCCCGAAGGTTGCTCAATATCGATTTTATCATTATCATTGTCCGTATCTGATTTTAAATCATCGGGATAAATTACGTTAAAAGGAAGTAAATCATTAAAGTATAAAATGTTTTGTTCCTTTTCATCACATTCGGACAATGATGTTTCATCTTTCAAATCAAAATCTTTAAATAAGTATAAATCATTAAAATAACTGACCTCGGGCTCGGGTGACGAAAACGAAGGCATGTTGACTTTTTCGTTATCATTTTCAGAATCCGTTTCAAATTGTTGACATAAATTATTTTATAGGAAAATGAATTTTCGTCATAAACTACTGTGTAATCTTCATCGTCAGATTTGTCAAACGATATTCTAAAGTCAATTTCATTATCGTTAAGAGAACTTACAGTGGGTTCACAAGAGAGTGTTTCATTTGATGTCAAATTATCATTGAAGATTATAGCTGGGAATTCTAAAGTCAATTTCATTGTCGTTAAGAGGACTTACCGAGGGTCCACACGAGGGTGTTACTTCAGATGTTAACGCGTCATTAAAGACTATAGATGGGAATTTAGTTTCAACAGATCTGAGGTCGTGAACGTCTTCATCATACCAGATCTTACCATACTTAGCAGTTTCCTAGTTATACACCGTACCATGCCTAAGAGCTTTTTCTTCCTCAAGCCTGATATAATCCTCCATAGTAATGTTGGGGTCGTTCCTATATAACTTTGTAATAAATTCGCTAGGAAAGAAAACTGTCAAATAGCTTAATACGCCGTATTCAGTAAACTAAATACGCCGTATTTATAATAGAGTCGAATACGCTGTATTGGTTTAGAAAAAATTTATACGCCGTATCTAAGAAGATGAATACGCCGTATTGAGTATTCGACTCAGAATGTTACAGCAGGCTGTAACAATGCACGCAAACACACAATATGCAAAATATACAATGCAAGAAAATAAACACACAAACAAACACACAATTATGCAATTTAAACTAAACTAAAACAATAATAAATAAGAATTAAACAACTTCACTCCCCGACAGCGGCGCCAAAAACTTAATGTGTCGTTGTGTAGGTGTTATTTTATGTATCAAGTTTTACTATTTATATTTTGCCGACTTAACCTAAAAACAACACTTTAACGGGAAGTGTACACGGTCGGTGGTAGTTTCGTGGTAAGTAGGGTGTCGATCACTAAGAGCGAGAGCGTTAATATCTAATTTATCAGTATTTTAGTTATCTAATTTATGCAAGTCCTAAGTTAATGATAAGGGGGGTTCAGCCTAAGAGACTGGCATAAGTTTGGGTATCTAAGCTAAGGTTTTAATGACAAGTAAAGCAATAAACACACACAAGAAGATTAACAAACGATAGAGAAGCGATTAAATACTAATATAAGGAAAACATATCAACCATGAATAATCTGATAAAACGCAGGTTTGTTTATTAGTGCAATGATAATCTTATCTCGAAGCGGCATATCATTCTTAAGACTTAGGCAGTACTTCATCCTAATGACTAGAACGAACATTACTATCCAATTAACGTGCCGCATTATAAAGCATCCTTTTGTTGATTATAATCTATCTTAGGTGATTAATAATGGGATCTTATTAAACCCTAGCCCATTGGGACTTTACCCACTTACATGCAAATATGGAGAGCCATCGGGGTCTCTTTGCCTGACGCCCTCACAAACACCAATTTGCAGCGAGTAGTAAAAAGACTTAGACCAGTTGATGATAGGTCACATACAAGATGTAAACAGTATAAAAATGGTAAACATAATCAAACAATCAACGATAAATTAAGACAATCAAGATAAACAAACCAAACATTAAATCTTCATAAACATGGCTGATACCTAAAGGTATCAGCCCATAGTCATTGTAAAAATACACTGGTTTGATTATATGAAAACGATTTCGAATAAAAAAATCTCAACTCGATACGTATTCGGTTGTGCAAAGGATTACAAGAGTTTTCTATGATTTGAGGCTCATTTCTGACCCCTTCTTGGGCTTTCTATACGTTTGAGAACTCGACTAGGTGGTTTGGGCGATTTTCTTGCACACCTAAAACAGAGTTTAGGGATTGGTCAGTTATTGAGTTAGGAATGTGGCGATACGCCGTATTAAAGTAGTCAATTACGGCGTATAAGGAAAATTCCATTAATGGTAGATTTATTTATCTTTGACCATGGATTAACTGCTGATTTCCTTGCAAATGTGAGGACCAAGTTTACGATTCATTGATGTTGACCACGGAATTGATGCAGAATTAATTGTAGGATTATTGTTTGTTGACTGCATTAAATGCAGTATCTCTGACTGTTGACTGCATTTATCTGTGAAGTGTCGGCACGGATATGCCGTATCTTTATGATGGATACGAGTATTGAGGTAAAACCTGTTGGTTTTTCTTCGTTGACCAAAGTAATTTATGTTCGTATTGCTGATCGCGGGGATATAAAGTATCTCTTCAAAGTTTGCAATGGTCTTTTAGTTCCATCAAGTTTGGATACGGCGTATGCTCTAGAATGATACGCCTGTATAGGGATGTTCATAACAACTATACTTTCTTTGAACTCTTTCGGTTTATGACTCAACATGAGTGCACTTTTATATAAATTACTATATGCACCCTAATTACTGATATAACTAAATATAAAGCAATTAGTTCAATTTTTGCAATAACTTATATAAAATGGGTTATTTTATTTGGGATAAATGATGCTATATACTTTATAGTGATATTTGATGTCATCAAATATACCTCCCACTTAAATCTACTTGTCCCTCATGTAGACTTTTAGAAAGGTTTATGAAATGTATCCACCAAAGGTTAAGGATTTTTTCCGTTTAAGCACTTTTTTTGTTTAAACCACCCTATACAAAACCAATTCTCACGAAATAGGAATGTAATTAATCAGATCACTCAACTAATCTAGGGTGCATATTTTAGTAGTACGTCATGTGCTCATGTCCTATGATAGCTCTCGTACTAATAGGCTTGCAAGGAAAAATTACTCTAAAGCTATGGAGTCACAAGTTAGAAAGGTAAATTAGGCATATATTCACAAAGGATCAGAGGGTTTAATCATTCTTTAAGGAATAAGATGTATAGGGTCGTGGAGCTTCTGATTTTCACCATGGTCGTCGTTCAAACAAGGCAGCTGAGGTCATGCATACATGGCCGTAACGATCGAATAGGACATCCACGCTGTTACACTTCCTCATTCGAGTAGATCTCAAAAGGTTAGTAATCGTGGTAAGGGAAGTAAAATGGTTGGTTAATTAAAATAAAAATAAATAAAACAAATAGATTGAAGCCACAAATAAGGTGCGGTTTGATAGTAAGTTCCGACATTCCTGACAAAGGACTCAAACTTATAAACAAAGTATAGGATCATAAATGACAATGACACCTAAGTTGACTTTCCCATACAAACGGTCAACTTCCTTAACTCCTGAACTTTACATACTTTTACAAAATAATTGGTGTTATCGGGCCAAAATTTTTATGATACTTTACATCGTCGATTTTTATGAATTGTCAACGAATAATGATCCTTTCAAATTAATTTCATCAGTGTAAGCTTAAGAACCGGACTATTTCTTTCATCTTCATATATATATTTTTATTTTTTTAACAATACATCATAAGTTCGGCGTTAATTTCATCCGTCTTAATAATCATCATTTGTTCGGCTAATTTTTCTTGAACTTTTTTCTTTGCGGACTAATAACATAATTGAAAGTAGGCAAAAACACTACGAGCTACAAACTTTCTATTGCATTGTGTATTTTTCGACTATTAAATAGATAGAGAAAGAAATTTTACTTTGACGTGAGGAACTAAAAACTTTACCGAAAGCGTATTAACAACATTGATCAAATAGGCTTTAATCTACAAGTAGTGCAAGGTGGTAAAAGGTGAAACAAAACTTTATTAATTGTTTGTGGGAAAAATACATGAATTTACAATGCTGAAATTCTATTTGACTCTAACTTAAAAATTATTAAGCAAAGTTGTAATAGTTTTGATAATTGAGTTTGTTAGTTTAATAAAAATGCTATGTATTAAATTTTATTCACTATAATATACAGTCATAGAAATCAATAATCATAGTATCATAATGAGTTTCTTTGATTGTAAACATGGAATATCTAAAGACATAAATCCCCTCCAAAAAAAAATATAAATAATAACTCAAACTCCAATCAATAACAAACCCCATAATACCTTAAAAACTATTATCTGACAAGAAAAATATCATAACACCCCTAACATCAAACAAAAAACAATTCAACAAAAACCTAATAACTAAAACAAATATCAAAATTCCCTACATAAACCAAACCACCCAAAAAAACACCAGAAATAATACAATAAAAAAACCTAAAAACCACAATTCAATAACTATCTAACATATAACCTATATAATCCCTTAAATTACAAAAATAAAAATACCCTCTCTCAATCTTCCTATTAATCACAAATCACCCCTATACGTATCGTATCCTACTTATCTTTATACTAAGATACAGAAAAACAAGCTAGCACTCCCCACAAACTTATGTTAGTTAAAATCCATTAAATAAAAAAAAATTGCTAACTTAATATACTACTCTCATCTCACCCACTCACCCCCATTATATTACATCTACCATTCACTAAAAATCGAATCAATTACATATTAACTCATACAGAAACTAAATCATCACAATCATAACTAACCACCCTTCACATCATAAATTACCGTTATATATATTTACTTCAAATCGCAACAAACACAATCAAAAACAACTGTAATAACTCAATAATTATAATACGTAAAATTCTAAATTACTCATAGCCATAAACCATAAACACTCTCAATATGTTCCATTTAGCCCAACGTCCCAAACCCCAATCAATAACTTCCCATCCATGAATCCTGTGTTAAGCTTCTACACTCATGATATTAAGATTAATTCTTGATAAAAATTATATTTGAAAAATTTACATCATAATCATAATAAACACACTTAAAATATATATTATCAAAAAAAAAAAAAATATTATATGTAAATTCAGCAACCTCTACTTATTCAATCATCAATTTAAAAAAACCAATATTATCATAACAAAAATAATGGAAAAATCATTAAATTGAATTAAAATAATATTATAAATTTTTTTTCCTTTTCATCACATTGGAAAAAGATGTTATCTTTCAAACAAATACCTGATATTAAATGAAATAAAGAATGATCAGATAAGAGAAATAATATAGAGTTTTTAGAATCAAAACAATACCCAATTCATACCCAATAAACCCACAAACACTCCTAACCACAACCCACCATCCTTTTTTATTTTCCCTCTTCACAATCAAAAAAACAAAAAAATACACTAAAAAACACCAATATACTAATAAACAAAACACTTCCATCCAAAACAACACCCACCTACTAACAAATAACTCTCAAATACCCTACAAACACCCTACACTAAAATAAACTCTCCTACTATTATCCATATCCTATAAACAAATATACCCAAAACAACCTCAACACTATTTCAAATTAAAACATTCAAATATCATATACTAAAAACCAACCTCAAAACCACAATCTAAACATAAACCCCCAAAACAATAAAACTCTTAAAAAAAAATCTAACATACAATCATACATAATTTTACAACTCAAAACCAAATACAAAAATATCAATAACTACCCATTACCCCACTACCACTTACAACTAACCACTCCACTCTACAATTCAATATATCAATATACAATTAAATAAAACACCACAACATATACACTCCCATTCCAATTACAATCTAACTACTCACTCCAAATACTCTTCATTCACCAATTCCACCACCACACCACATTCCCCAACACACCAATCTCCCAAACCAAAAACTTAACACCCCAACCTGCGCACATCTCTACCACACCTAACCTCTCTAACACCTAATCACAAATACAACAACCCCAACAAACCCTTAACACCCCTGTGCCCATAAAACTTGATGTGTCATTGTGAGTAGGCTATTTCTTATGTATCAAGTTATACCTTATTTTTTTTCATGCTTATACCTAACAACTAACCCACACTAAACGGGATGTTACCCAGGGTGTCAAGATGGTAGCTTTCGTGGTAAGTACGGTGTCGTCCTCTCTAACGAGCGAGGAGAGTTAATATCTAATTTATCAGTATTTTAGTTATCCAATTTATGCAAAACCTAAGCTAATGATTAAGGGGCTTCATCGGCCTGAGGACTGGCACGAGTTTGGACTCTATGCTAAGGTTTGATGACAAGTTAAAAGCAATATACCACCAAAGAAGAAAACAATCACCAGATACAGAAGTGGGTCAAATACTTAATATACGGAAAAAATATTCAACCCCTCGCCCGATCTCCCCTCTCTCCCCACAGCTTAAAACACATGGTTTGGTCTTTTCTCCCTCCGTGCCACGCACTGATAATATTATCTCGAATCAGCATATCATTATTAAGACTTAGGCGGTACTTCATCCTAGCAACTAGACACGAACAATCCTATCATCTTTTACGTGCCCGCATAAAGCTTCTTTCTGTGTTGTATTTAATCTACCTTCGGGTGATTAATAAGGAGATCTTTATTAAACCCTAGCCATTGGGACTTTTTACCCATCTTACATGCAGATATGAGAGCCTTCCCGGACTCTTGCTACGCCCACACAACAACCAAAGTTTCAGCGCATTATAATATGTGGACTAGGACCCAGTGAATGATAGGTCCTTACCAGCAGCAGTAAACAAGTAAAAAATGGTAAACATAATCAAAACAATCAATGATCAATTAAGACAATGAGATAAGATAAACCAAACATTAAATCTTCATAAACATGGTTTGATTACTAAAGGTATCAGCTATAGTCATTGTCAAAAATACAACACGGTCTTGATATTATGAACGATTAATAAATAAAACTCCATCGAAAGCGTATCCGGTTGTTGGTGGTTTAGGATTTTCTTGCCATACTAAAACAAAGTTTAGGGCATTGGGATTTATAGAGTCTGGAAATGGAGGCGGTCGTACGCCATATTGAATGCAGTCATTACGGATATAAGAAAATTCCTTATAAAGATTATTATATTTTCTTTGGACCTTGGATTAACATGCGATTTCCTTGGAGTGAGGACCAAGTTTAGGATTGATTGAATGTTTGAACACGGATTAAATGCCAGAATTAATTGTAGGATTATTGTTTGTTGACTGCATTAAATGCAGTATCTCTGACTGTTGACTGCATTTATCTGTGAAGTGTCGGCACGGATACGCCGTATCTTTATGATGGATACAGCGTATTGAGGTAAAACCTGTTGGGTTCTTCTTCGTTGACCAAAGTGTTATATATGTCGTATCGTTGATGCGAATACGGTGTTTTCTTCAAAGTCAGGCAATGGTCTTTTAGTTCATCAAGTCTTGGATACAGCGTATGCTTCTAGAATGATACGTCGTATAGGATGTCAGAATTAGTAGAAATTCTTGAACTCTTCATTTATGCTCCAAAATGCGTGCCTTTTATATAAACTTCACAATATGCTCCATAATTACTGCATATAACAAATATATGCAATTAAGTACCAATTCTTTGCAATAATTATTTAAAATGGGTATTTTATTTGGAATAAATGATGCTATAAAATAGACATTATTTGATGTCATCAGCACCTTCAGATCATTCCTTATCCGGACATACACCACCAGACACCACCGATGCTGATTCATCTACACCACAGAGGTTTGTTCATCGATCACTTGCTAGGACTCCACAACATAGTGAGGCTTTTAGACGTTGGAGGTCTACACAATTGTCTACCTTTACCCACCGACTACATCAAAGTCATCCTTAGGTTCATCTTCTGAGAGGTCATTAGATTCATCTTCACCTTCTTCTTGGCCATCTTGCAAGAGATGTAGGTCCCCTACTGCTTCAGTACCATCACCTACTCATGTTTCGAGGTCGATAGCCCCTACTTCTGCTGATCTTTTACCACCTCACAAGAGGTTTAGAGATTCATACTCACTAGAGGATAGTGAAGAGGAGCATATGGAGGTGGATACTGCTGATGCAAAGGCTGTTGCAGATATAGGTATTAGTGAGGGAGTTGTAGCTCACCTTGATGATAGTGTAGGTATGGGATTTATGATTGCTGCTAGTGATGTTAGGGAGGATGATGAGGAGTTTGAGACAGAGGCTAGTGCGGCAGACACGAGAGAGATGGTTGTAGATCCATTGGCTATTGGTGATAGTTCTGAGTCTTCTAGAAGAGGTATACCTGATCTTGAGGATACTATTTATGATGTAGTTCACTACATGTCAGAGGTTCATATTAATAGGATTTCTAAGATTAAGACCACTCAGAGACAGTTGGAGACTAGTCAGATGGTAGCTAGTGGAGAGCGAGCTAGTTTGGTTGAGAGGATTGGGAGTTTGAGACTGGAGTACCTAAAGGTTCGAGCTATGTTGAGTATAGAGAGAGATCGGATTGACAGTATTCGTTGGCGCATGGCACTTTCACATGAGGTGTTTTGTCAGGTTCGTAGGGATCGTGATCATACTCGGAGGAGACTTAGGAGGTTGGAGTCGTATGTTGAGAGACATTTGGGTTTTCGCCCTTAGACTAGTAGTACCATGATGATGTAGGACATTAGACTGATGGTTAGGTCTAGATGTTGGCAGTAGAAATAATCGTAAATCGTGTACCTATTTTGGGTTGGTTGTAACCGAATTATGCTTTTATTCGTGAAATGAAAAGCTTGTTTTGATTCTCTCGCGTATTCATCTATATTGTTATTTACTTGTTCTGGTAAAACATGTTCTATTGTATTTTCTATATAAACCCTATTTACCATTTAAAATGGCTATATCTCATATCAAATCTCATCGTGCGTTATGTCTTGTGACATAGAACAATGACTATCACTCACTCCGGTATGACCCCTAAAGCAATCAAAGAACTCATTAACCGACGTGTGGAAGAAGCGTTGGCTGCTAATGAGGCGACCCGTGCCGCCAATGCTCTCGAGGCTGAGAATCAAAGCCAGAACGGCAGTGACGGCAATAATGGAAATGGCGATAATAGAGATGGTGAGAATGGAAATGGTGAGAATGGAGATGGTGGAAATGGAAATCCAAACGAGAATGGTAGAGGTGATAGAATTGTTGCTAGAGAATGCACATATCAGGACTTCATAAAGTGTCAACCACTCAACTTTAAGGGAACGGAAGGAGTTGTCGGATTGATAAGGTGGTTTGAGAAGATGGAAACAGTGTTCCATATCAGCAACTGCCCAGAGAAGTCCCAAGTTAAGTATGCTACTTGCACACTGTTAAACAGTGCACTAACTTGGTGGAACTCACATAAGAGGACTATTGGGACTGAGGCTGCATTTGCCATGTCATGGAGAGAGCTCATGAAGCTAATGACTGAAGTGTACTGCCCAAGAAATGAGATTCAGAAAATGGAAACTGAATTGTAGAACTTAACCGTGAAGAACAATGATTTGGCTACTTATAATCAGAGATTTCAAGAATTAACTATGATGTGCACCAAGATGGTCCCTAAGGAGGAGGATCGGGTTGAGAAATTCATTGGAGGACTCCCCGATAACATCCAAGGGAATGTAATTGCTGCTGAACCTACAAGACTGCAAGATGCTGTTAGGATTGCTAACAACTTAATGGACCAAAAGTTGAAAGGTTATGCTGTGAAAAATGCTAAAAACAAAAGAAGATTGGAGGTCAATCAGAGAGACAACCGTGGTCAGCAACCACCATTCAAAAGGCCAAATGTAGGAGGTCAGAATGTGGCAAGAGCCTATACGGCTGGCAATAATAAGAAGAAACCATATAATGGGTCATTGCCTTTCTGTAACAAGTGTAAGATTTACTATGAAGGACCATGCACATTGATATATGGGAAGTGTAACAAGGTTGGGCATTTGACCCGGGATTGTAAGGTCATAATCTCCACTACTTCAACTCAGAGGGGTCAAGTAGTAAATCAGAGGGTCGTAACTTGTTTTGAGTGTGGAAGGCAAGAACACTACATAAGTGATTGCCTAAAGTTAAAGGATCAAAACTGTGGAAACAAAGCTGGAAACAAGAATGGAGTTGGTGAAGCAAGAGGCAAGGACACTACATAAGTGATTGCCCAAAGTTAAAGGTACAATTTCTTGGTCACGTGATTGATAGTGAGGGCATTCACGTGGACCCGGCTAAGATTAAGTCAATCAAGGATTAGGCATCGCCCAAGACTCCGACAGAGATTCGTCAATTTCTAGGTATTGCTGGCTATTACCGACGATTTATCGAAGGTTTCTCAAAAATTGCCAAGCCTATGACGAAGCTGACTCAAAAGAACGTGAAGTTTGATTGGAGTGAAAAGGCAGAAGTTGCATTTCAACTGTTGAAGCAGAAGTTGTATAGTGCACCGATTTTAGCTTTACCCGAAGGTAGTGAAAACTTCGTGGTTTACTGTGATGCTTCTCGTAAAGGATTAGGCGTAGTTTTGATGCAAAGGGAAAAGGTCATAGCCTACGTGTCATGCCAACTTAAGATTCATGAGAAGAATTATACTACACATAACTTAGAGCTTGGAGCTGTAGTGTTTGCTCTTAAAATGTAGAGACATTATTTGTACGGTACAAAATGCGTTGTGTTCACTGATCACAAGAGTTTGCAACATATTCTAGATCAGAAAGAGTTGAACATGAGACAACGTAG
>BQNB010156061.1:0-15312 GCA_026074375.1 Tanacetum coccineum | reverse complement strand
TACACTTACTTTCTAACTACGAGCTATGCTATACTAAACGATACACGGGGGTGACCGAGTCTTTTTCATAATCCTAACAAATAATAATAATAATAACAATAATAATAATAATAATAATAATAATAAGTAACACAGATATTGAAAAATGTCCTACGTAAAGTGAAGTGCAAGGGTGTGACCCTACGAATCACCTTTGGCGTGAGAATATGTATGGGTTTTTGATAATAATAAGTGCGTATATAATGAATGTAGGTATTAAGAGCGTATCCAAACCTAAAAGGCACGCCACTCTATTTATAGGTGATGAAAATAGGCATGGGAAAAATTCTGCACTTTTGTCGGTGATCATGAGGGTGTCTTACAATTTAAGAGGGATTCCAGGGTTTATGTACCATGATCTCTACCTTGGCGAGAAAGCTTTGGTAGAGGGGAGAATGTAGGTTTTGACTTGGTTAAGTCTTACCTTTGTGTCAGTTTCATTGAAGGGCACATTCTAGAGGGTGTTGGGCTTTGTGTGGCGGATTCTCATACTGGTAACCATCACGAAGATGATTTTACGCCACTAGAAACTATTCGAAGGTTTTTATGTGTCTTTGAGAGTAGACCCCTTTCGAGATCGGAAGGGAGGCCTTCGAGCCGAATCAGAGGGTACATCATCAAGCCCCCAGTCGAATATGATATATACATCTATGAATGTATTACTTTCGATTCCAAAATATAGCATTACCGAAGCCCTATGCTCAAAACCTGGTTTATACGTGTGCTATACGCATTTAATGCTAATCTCACTTGATAGGGGGTCAGTTGTGGTTTAAATGTAGATCAACCAAGGGCCATCCCTTGGTTATCGTGATTGTTCCATCAGCCGAATATTACTCTCTTTTAATTTCTGGATAAGTTTCTTTTACCCCTATACGCGTACGATAACGAACGCGTCTCACCCTCTATAAAGACTTCATCCGCTTAGCCCTTAATTCTTTTACCTTCTTATCAATTCTTACCTCAAGCTTTTCTCTGCATCGCTTTAATATAAAGGTAAAATCTCTTAAACCATGGGTGCTAAAAATGTTTTACGTACACACACTTGCACTCTAACGAAAGCAGAACACACGAAGTTCCTTGTTGATTACGCTGTTCCCACTTAATTTAAAGTCATGCCCCCCAAAATTACTCAAACCATGTACGATGCGCCAAAAGATTTTGATGGCCTTTATGTCCATTCTTTTACTCAATCCAGCCTAAGGATTCTACTTCCTAAATTTGTTTTTGAAGTTTTTGACTATTTTCATGTTCATCTATATAGGCTAAATCCCTTTGGTTGTGCCAAACTGATCACCTTCACCGTTATGTGTAAGGCATACGGTGGGGAGCCAACTATAGACTTGTTTAGGGGGTTCCTCAATATTTTTCTTGCCGGGGACTGGTTGACCTTTGCCAAAATGTTGGAGGCTAAAGTCTCGGCTATCTTGTTCAAGCCAATCTCTCGTCTTGAGGACTGGAAAGGTCGGTTCTTATATATTAAAGATACAATTGTGCCAACAGAGTATTTGGAGCTTCTTTCGGAGGCCAATAAGTTGGATAAGAAATCATTCAAATACAAAACTCCCCCTTCTATCTCTGAAACCCTCATGTACCAGCGTCTGGCTAGGCATCCTGCCGACGTCCAGATCTTTCCTGATCTCATTCTTTATCTTGCTGGTTTAAAATCGTCCTGGAAGCATAGCGCTCTGCAACGTGCGATCTACGTTGGCGGAAATGGTATTTACTGTTCTGATTCCTATGTATGTAATTTCTTTGCTGCTGATAAATGATTGTTGTTCTTGTTTTTGCAGAAATGGCATTCAGGAACTTCATGTTTGTTGACGATGATGAGGAGATGAGTTTCCTTCTGAAGGAGCCGTCAAATGAGTTTGGGGCTGGCTTGTTGGGATGTGCTCATGTCATACGGATATTTATACGACTAGGAATATGTGAGCCTACGAGGGGTCACACACTTATACACTTAGATATCATTCTATTGGTATATATATAATAATATAGGTGTATATTTATTATATATGTATTTAATATTGATCCAACGGTAGAATACTAAACGGTCGTTAATTAGTTCGTTTACGAATAATTAACTATAAGACTTTTTAATTAATGTGTAATTAAAAGTAATTATACATAATAATTAGAAAAAGTCAAAAAGTAAACACCAAAGGTGTTTGTGGTGTGGGTTCGACCGGCCTAAAGCCCAAGAGGGGTGTTTGTGGGTTTTGTGTTAGCTTTGGCCCTAAGCTAAGTATTTTAGGTATGCCCTAATTCACTTAGTATATAAAGAGGGTTCCCTAGATCATAATTCTCATCCCATTCTCTTCTTCTCTCTTTCTCTCTCTCTTTGGTCGAACAAAACAAACACCCACAAAAGGGTTTTGGTTTTTGACGATGTTATAGTATTCTTTGTTTGTTGGTTCATGAAACTAGCATTCGGGTGATATTATATAATGTGTAGTATGTTAGGCGTAGAGGTTGTTTACTTTAGCAACTTCAAGAAGGTTTTGGTATGTGCACATGTTTTAATACACGTGCGTATTCTCAAGAAGCTCCGGTTCTTTATTTCGCTTGTTTTGCTAAAAGGTACGCTTTCACTTTATTATTTATGTTAATTATAATTGCTATATGCGTTTAATTCTGTTGCGTAGCTCGTAGAATATTATGTGTAATATTAGGTTATAAGATAACGATTTCCAACAGTGGCATCACGAGCCGTTCATATAGCTTTATAATTACATAAAAGACGGTAAAAATGCTTAAAAACGCATATTTTGTGATATTTTATTACCTTTTATGTGAAATCTATTTTAGGATTTTATTTAGTGAAATAAAGACTCATAAAGAGTCACATAAAATCTAGAAATATAAATATGGTTAGGGTTTTTACAGGATCCGTCACACTTATTATGTTGCTTGGCTTATATTTCGCGTTTATTGACTTATTGTTGCTTATTTGTTACTATAAATTGTTAACCATGTGTTACGTGGATGTAAACCACGGTTCATTAAGCTTAATATGTCTATTACGCATTCTTGTTAATATGATATGCTTATTTAATGCTTAAAACATTGATACGCTTTAAATTTGCATAAGTGATTGATGGTTTTTAAGTGATGATCGCGTGACCTTCGTCCATCAAAAATTGATTTCCCGACAAACCATAAGGATTTGAACCACGAATTATTTTTTGAGAATTTACAACTTCAGTAGCTAAAACTTTCATATTTAGTGCAAAAAGCGGGAAAGACTTTTTCCTTTCCTGATCGTGGTCCGAAGTCAGAAATTCTGCTCAATCAGCTTTTGTAGTTTTCTTTTTTACATCAAGTATAGTGACCTTTGCAATCGAGTAATCGATGTATATGTACCATGTGTTCTAGGATGATTCCTATAACACGTTGGGGGTCTTATTTTGATGTTTGATTGCGTATATTGGTTGTATTTTATGTGCATTAAACATCGACGTGCTTTAGTATGATTAATTGTTCGATTTAATTTTGCTTATTATATGATGTGGCGTTTTATTATATAAATATGCAAAAATGATTTTCAGAAATTAATATGGACTAAAAGCACTCGATCAAAATGCTTATTATATATATTGATATGTACATGTTGCTAGATCATGTTGCAATATATATATATATATATATATATATATATATATATATATATATATATATATATATATATATATATATATATATATAAATTTGTTATTTCTTGCAACGTTCTATAATGCATGGGTAGTGGTTCCCGCAAGGGATCCCGCGACGGAACAACGCAAGAATAAATATTTTTACATAAACTTTTTAACAATATTAAAAGTATGTCGTAATCATTAGTATGGCTTGATTATTTCTCATCGGGATTTAAATTAATATGTAGTAATTTTACTTATAGTTGGAAATATTGTAAACTTAGTAACCTTAATTTTATAAATCACATGTGGATTATAAAATATATGAGATGATTTTATATTGAAATTTAAAACAAAATATAAATGTTTTAAAAGTAATAGTGTTATAAGGTTGTATGCATGCTTTCTTATACACATTTTTTGGTAACACTTGCTTTATCAAAATATTTATACCTTAAAATTATGTCATTTGCCATCCAAGTACATGATCCCTTGAGTTTGTCTTTTTACTCTAAGACAGTCTTAGGTGAATTGCAAAACAAGGTAATACAATAATCGTATGGTCAGACTAGAGACTATATAATTATTGACTTTCTATTGGATGACTTATATCGAGTATGTTGGTCAGGCCTTCAACCCAAGGCATACGATGGGGTAAAACATGCTTACTTGACATTATAATCCTGGATTATGATGCATTGGGCCCCATAAACCTAAGAGTTGCACATATTGGCAATTATTACCCGCTGATTACCTTTTGAGTTTTACTATTCCTAGTAGATCAACTACATTAATGGTAAAACGTCAAGTTAGATCTTAGACCCTTGTGAAAATTAATTGTTTATTTATATAAACATGGGTAGTTAATTTTAAGAGATGAATTATCGAAAATACTAATATTGAACTTTGCAAGTTCTTTTAATGTAATAATGCAACGTATACCGTAAACAAGGGTTTAATCTTTAATTGTAAAAGATAAACCGTGTCCATTTTCCTTGGGAAAATAAGACTATTTCCTACACCTTATACATGCAGAAAAGTTATAATAGGAAACAGCTTATTAAAAGTCAAAACCTTCCCCACTTTTCTCTCTGGCGACAAAAAAAAAAGTTAAACCCCAATCATTTTTTCTTCCTGAATCATCTCTAATCTATATTAACAATTGATTATGTTATTAAGTTGTAAATACACTCGTGTGTCTTTGTTACTTACTCATAATCCGTGTGTTATCAGAGTTTCTTGCATGTTAGGGTTTTAGATTCGATTTAGGGTTCTTTTATGGGTCTATAATCGTTCTTCTAAGAAACTCTTCTCATGGGAAAATTGGATCTAAAATCCTGATGAATTGGCTTCATCTTCGCTTCCTTAGATTTTGGTTCTTGTTGTTTTTAGTTTTTGTTTTGGTGATTCTCTTTCCGGTGCTCTATCTTAGAGCCCGTTGTTTGTTGTTTTTCGGCTTTGCCTTTATGGTATAATAAAATCTTCGCTTCTTCCAAAAAAAAGATTCAATTTAGGGTTCTGTTCCTTTTGTTCACAGTTGGGTTTTGGCATCTGTTTCTCTACGCAAACCCTAGCAACTTCAATTCACGTTCGATCCTTCTACTTGACCCTGATCCTTACGGTCACTATCAATTAGGGTTTTGATTTTTTGGTGTGGGGTTTGCTGGGATTCGATTCTATTTTGGTTTATAGGGCGAGTTTTGGCGATCCTTATTATTCATCTCTAAGGTTTCGATCCTAGGGTTTATGTAACTCCATATCACTCTTGGTTTAGGGTGTTTTGTTGGTTGTCTACTGTTCGTAGAAGTAGGATTCTATTTGTGGGAATGGAGCGTGGTTTTCTAAGCCAAAAAGGGAGTGAGGTAGGGAGAGGTGTGAAGGAGAATGGTTCAAACAGTTCGTATCTAAAGGTTGTCAATGATGGTGTCGTACCATCTGTTAATGTTGATTATGGTAATACACGGGTGGAGATTAAGTGGCAGGCGTCTTTTGGTCCATTTGACAGGTACATGGAGAAGGAAAAGCTGTACTCTTTGGAGGATACTACCGTTCTGGGATCTTTTCCACCATTACCTACGCATGTAACTAATTTGGCTGGTAATGCCCCTGGTAAGTCTTCATATGCTAATGTTACTGGTAAACCAAGAGGGAAAAAATTTAATATTCGTACTTTTTTTACATCGAGGGGTAATGGGATTGATGTGGTTGTCCCGGTTGAGTCTATTCGAGCTATAAGTGAACAATTTGCTAATACAACATATAGTTTTTTATTAGGGAAGTGAGTGGCATACCCTATTGTTGCTAACTATGTTATGAACACTTGGGCTAAATATGGGCTTGTTCGTTCTATGTTCAATTCGTCTACCGGATTATTCTCCTTTCAATTTAGCCCCATGGAAGGATTAGATATTATGCTTGAGAATGGTCCATAGTTTATCTGGAATAACCCACTTATCTTGAAGAAATGGCATCCAGATGAGAATATATTGAAGGAACATGTTAGTATTGTTCCAGTTTGGGTTAAACTCCATGGTGTACATGTTACAGCCTTCAGCGAGGATGGATTAAGTGCCATTGCTACTAAATTGGTACTCCTCTAATGCTTGACTCTTATACATCTGATATGTGCATGCAATCTTGGGGTAGGTCAAGCTATGTTAGAGTTATGATTGAGCTTCGAACTGATGTGGAGTTGAAAGATAACATTGTCGTGGTTATGCCTAAAATTACCAGGGAGGGCCATTATATATGTAATGTCCTTGTTGAGTATGAGTGGAAACCTCCTAGGTGTGCGTCTTGTAAGGTTTTTGGACATATTCATGAGGAATGTCCGAAGAATACAGGTGTTGGTGAGAACAAGACTATAAAGAAGCATAGTCAAACTTCTCGAGGTGTTCCGGTTGGTCCAAAAGTGGGTTTTAAACCTCAAAAAAATATAGACCTATTCCCAAAAAGCCTACTGCTAATTCTAGCAGTAATAAGAAGACATGTGTGGAACCTACTAATTTGAAGTTCTTAATTTGGTCGATAATGATGAGGAGTTAAGTACCAATAGGGGGACTACTAATTTGGTAAATAACGGGGCTACTTCAAGTGGATCCTCTTTTATGAATGTTGATAATAGTAGCACTGGTACTACTCCTATTATTGATAAAATCGGGAAGTTTGAAGAATTACTTACTAGTGGGCAAGCTATTCTTGTGGATGAAACTGGTAATCTGATGTGTTTCAAAAGCTTTAAATTTATAACGATTGAAAATACCAATTTTATTATAGGGAAACAC
Source organism: Tanacetum coccineum (assembly GCA_026074375.1). Lineage (NCBI taxonomy): Eukaryota > Viridiplantae > Streptophyta > Magnoliopsida > Asterales > Asteraceae > Tanacetum > Tanacetum coccineum. The sequence continues at coordinate 8,351 of BQNB010156061.1, read as the reverse complement.
ACGGGTAAAAGTATAACCCCCGTATGTAGTATAATATTTTTAGGTAAGACCAGGTCGTTCCACAGGGATTTGAGTAGTCTTTAGATAATCAAAAATAAAATAAACTTTAACTTGAAAATGACTTTTTGTTTTACCAATGATAATAAAGATGACTACTCGAATAGTTGAAAATAATTTATAAGCGTTGGAAATGATTAGACCACAGAGGTGGAAACTTAATTTATAAAAAGGAGTTCTCATCAGAAAGCGTTTTCACAAACTAATTTAATTAACTCAAGACTTATATTTAGTTAACTAGACCAAATGTGTCACTCAAATAATCCAGTTACTAGTATATCAAAGCTTATTTGTTTATCAATTTACGAAAGTCGATTTCTCGGCACAAACGATAAAGATCATAGACAAATCTTTAAAACCACATAGATCATACCGGGTCTCTCGACCTATACCAATATGACTATATAATTTAAGTTGATAAGCAACGATGGACAAGATAAGATATAATAGGATTTCAACATAAGCTTGAGATTAAAGGGATCATGATCATACCAAATGCTTATTCATTATCATAACATCACCGAGTAGTTATGAGAGATTTAGCCTCTCATGGCTAAAGTGTTTATAACAAAAGTAGATTTAACATAGACTTCTATTATTTCAATAACTAAGTTGATAACCGTCTTCGTTCTTGATCGTTATATCTTTATTCTTCAAAGGTAGTAGTGTTTTTGGTGTTTATATGGATGATGGATAAGAGGATTAGAGTATGTGTGTGTGTGGGATATGATTTCGGGAATGAGAGGAATGATTTGAGAGTGAAAATTTGCCCTCTATTTATAGGCTGATTTTGGGGTAAAAGTGCGGCACACACAAAAGTTTGTGCGGCGCACTTGGTGATTAAATGCACTAGCATTAAATGTTTATTGGGAAAGTACGATGCACAAGAGAATATATGCGGCGTACTTTGGGTGTAAATGCAGTAGCATTAAAGTCCTCATAAATGCTTCATATCTGATGGGAAGTGCGACATACACAAAAGATTGTGCGACGTACTTGTTGAGTTAATGTAATGTTGACTGTCTTTGACTTGAAGGTAAGTGCGGCGCACAAATGGCAAATGCGGCGCACATTTGGCACATAGAGCTTGATTGTTGATCTTTTCTTGAATGATGAGTTCTTTGAGGTGTAAGCATTTGAATTGATGTATCTATCCTTGGGATGTCTTCAAGTGAACCTGCAAGCAATTTTTAAGCTATTAAGTATCGAAAGTTCATGATAAATGATAAAATATATACAAATAACGCCATAGAATATATGTATAATTTGGGCGTTATCAAATCCATCCACACTTAGCTTATTGCTTTACCTCTAGCAATCAAAGCGAGAAAATAACTCATTTATCGTGACGTGGAGAAAATTTGGATTTATAAGAATTTGCATATTTAAGTAACTTTTCAGGCATAGACATATACCATAGCACCTCACATAGGGATAGTGTTTGATTTTTAATTCACTCATGCCACTCAGATAGGGTTATATTTTTGTGAAGAACACTCAATTTGCACAGACATAATCTAGACAACTACCATAGGCTTGTACTTAACACATAAACCCGACCGAAGGGCGGAACTTGATACTGGAGCTGATACAATCTTTATGTGCCGAAACATAAGCCTTTATTTCTTTGAATTACATATATATATATATATATATATATATATATATATATATATATATATATATATATATATATATATATATATATATATTCATTTCTCTTTTTTGGGATTTCTAAGGCTTGGCAAAGAACTTTTTCATTTATCTTAGGAATTTCAGCAACTTAGCACTAAAGGGAGTGCTTGCAAGAACAGGGACTTGCGGAATTCAATACATGTGATTAGGCTTCGGTCTAGTACATGATGATTAAGTACAAGTTCCAGAGCTTCTAAATTACCGGCTCGCTCAAATACAATAATCAACCAATACCAATGTTCCAACCATATATACACATCCGTAGTGACGGAATAGACACATACTACTGTAATCAAACCTTAACTCGAACAAGTTAAAGGCATCAATTAGCTTGGGTATCAAAGGTGGATACCCGAATATTCTATAGGCTTAGAATGCTCACAATTTAGTGGAGTAGGTTGTGCTAGCTATAATGTCAATTCGGTTGGATTTGCATTACTAAGAGTATTTTTTTAATTTTTAAAGCATATATATATTAAGATTTTTCATAAAATATCAGTTGGAAAAAAAAATTGACAGGGCAAACATGGAGGGATATGATTAATTTTCCTATTTAGCTTCCCTCCATACTTAAGTTGAACATTGCCCTCAATATGATAACTGATAATAGAGATAAAATAAGGAAAATTAAGAGAAAACGATACTTCTCGGGGCATAAGGAAATGTATAGCTAAGAGCTATTCTTGAGCATACTTCATAATTTTCATATCTTTAAGCTAAAGTACATGCATAAATGTAAACAAACAAAAGCACACAAAAAGAAAATATTTTTGTTGTTTTTTTAGAAAATAAATAAAAGATATTAGTAGAAGAATGGAGGAGGGGCTCCTCCACACTTAAGTGAAGCACGGGTTGCCTCCCGAGAAGCGCTTAATTTTTAGAGAGTCTTCAGCTAGACTCGTATTTCATGAGTCATTCTTTTAGGAAAAAGGGAGTTACTGCTTCCCTTTTATCTTCTTCATGATATAGTTTAAGCCGATGGCCATTGACTATGAACGTCTTTCCATCTTTTCCATAAAGTTCAACATATCCGGATGGATATTGATGTTTCACTATATAAGGTCTTAACCATCAAGATCTGAGTTTCGGTTGTTTAAATTTGTACTTTGAGTGAAATAGCACAACTTTGTTTTCTTGTTTGAATTCTTTTCTCATTCTTAATTTTCTATCGTGCCAGACTTTGGTTCTTGCCTTGTATAGACGAGAGTTTTCATAAGCTTGATGTCTAAGTTCATCTAACTCGTGTAACTGAAACATTCTTTTCTCACCAGCAGCGATGAGATCTGGGTTGCAATTCTTCAAGGCCCAGTATGCGCGGTGTTCAATTTCAAATGGTAAGTGGCAGTTTTTTCCATATATAAGATTGTAGGGTGTGGTACTGGTAGGTGTTTTGTAAGCAGTGAGAAAAGCCCACAGAGCGTCATCAAGTTTTCTAGACTAAATAGCAAGATTGTCTTTAACAGTTTTTTCAAGAATTCTTTTAAGAGCTTTGTTCGTGTTTTTAACTTGACCACTAGTTTGAGGATGACATGATGTGGAGAAACGGTGGTTAACTCCATATCTTTTCATTGTTCTTTCCATTATTTTGTTGCATAAGTGAGTTTCTCTGTCGCTGATTAGAGCTTTGGGCATTTCGAAACGGCAGAATAGTTTCTTTAGGAAAGTTATAACCACTCGGGCATCATTGGTTGGTAAAGCCTGAGCTTCGGCCCATTTAGATACGTAATCAACGGTGACAAGAATGTATTCAAACTTATATGATTTTAGGAATGGTCCCATAATGTCGATACCCTATGTATCGAAAATTTCACATACTTGAATGTTGTTTAAGGGCATCTCATCTCGTTTTGATATATTTCTGTCTTTTGACATGCTTCGCATAAGCGAACTAGAGTATGAGCTTCTTTGATGATAGTTGGCTAGTAGAATCCTGAATCTAGGACCTTTTTAACAGTTACGTTCGGTCCATAATGTCCACCGGTTGGTCCGTGGTGACATTGATCTAAAATGGTTTGAGTTTCTGGTCCAGATATACAACGTTTGATCATACCGACAGAACATACTTTGAAAATGTAAGGTTCCTCCCAAAATAAATGTTTGAGGTCAGAGAAGAATTTGTTCTTTTGCTGATATGTCATCCCTTTTGGTATAATATCACCGACCAAGTAGTTTGCAAAGTCTGCGAACTAAGGTTCATCTTTGGTATTGATTTCCATAAGAGTTTCTCCAGGAAAGTTATCATCCACTTCACTGTCATCACTTGACTCGTCGTTTTCAATTCGAGACAAGTGGTCAGCAGCTACATTTTCTGTTCTTTTTCTATCCTTGATTTCTATATCAAATTCTTGCAAGAGTAAAAACCATCGAATAAGGCGTGGTTTAGCATCTTGTTTATTGAATAAGTGCCTTAAAACTGAATGATCGGTGTGAACAATAGTTTTTGAGAGAATAAGATAGGATCTAAATTTGTCGAATGCAAAAACTACGGCCATAAGTTCTTTTTTGGTTACTGTGTATTTTTGTTGAGCGGGATTAAGGGTTTTGCTTACGAAGTAGATCGGGTGAAAGTTTTTACCATCTTTTTGACCTAAGACGGCTCCTACTGCGAAATCACTTGCATCATCACAGGAGCACATGTGAGTTTCTCTTTCAATAATTCGAATGCTTTTTGACATTCATCATCGAATTCAAATGGAGTATCTTTTTCAAGCAGTCTAGTTAGAGGTCGAGCAATTTTTAAGAAATCTTTAATGAAACGTCGGTAAAAACCAGCAAGTCCGAGAAAGCTTCTAATACCTTTAACATTAGCAAGGGGTGGAAGTTTTGAGATTACGTTGATTTTTGCTTTGTCGACTTCAAGTCCTGCACTAGACACCTTGTGTCCGAGCACAATTCCTTCTTTGACCATGAAGTGACATTTTTCCCAATTAAGGACAAGATTAGCTTCCTTACAACATTGGAGCATTTTATCAAGGTTGTTTAAGCATGTGTTAAAAGAGTTTTCAAAGATGGAAAAATCGTCCATGAATACTTTGACTGATTCTTCGATCATATCGTGAAAGATTGCCAACATGCACCTTTGGAATATGGCAGGAGCATTACATAGACCGAAAGGCATTCGCCTATAAGCGTATGTGCCAAAAGAACATGTGAATGTTGTTTTCTCTTGATCATTACGATCGATAGGAATTTGAAAATATCCAGAAAAACCATCGAGGAAACATAAATATTTATTTACTGCTAGTCTCTCTAGCATTTGATCCATAAACGGCTAGAGGAAATGATCATTTGCGGCTGCTTCATTGAGTTTACGATAATCGATGCATACTCGCCAACCCGTAACGGTTCTTGTTGGGACAAGTTCATCGTTCTCGTTTATGACAACTGTAATACCACCTTTCTTTGGTACATAGTAAATATGACTAACCCAAGGACTATAGACAATTGGATAAATAATACCGGTATCCAAGAGTTTTACGATTTATTTCTTAACAACTTCCTGCATGTTTGTATTTAACCTTCTCTGTTTTTGGACAATGGGTTTCTTGTCATCCAGAAGTTGTATCTTGTGTTTACAGAATGATGGGCAAATACCAGGAATGTTAGTTGTTTTCCAAGCAAAAGCTTCCTTGTGTTTTTTAAGGATGGACACAAGTTTAGTTTTCTTTTGAGCAGATAATTGAAATGATATGATCACAGGGAGAAAGGATGGTTCTTCAAGGAATACATATTCCAAGTTATCTGGAAGAGAGTTCAAGATCCGTAGGAGGTTTCTCAAGGGATGTCTTGATTTTATAGTCTGTGTTGATGGTGATTTTTTTGAATGGTGGTTCTTCGGTGTCAGATTCAGAGTCAGAGTTTTCATCAGCAGTCATTGCCATGAATTCATCGAATTCAGCAAATATTTCTTCTTCGAGAAGGGTTCCTTCGATAGAATGGAAGATTTTATTGCCTTCGTCTAGAAGAGCGTCAAAATATTCCTCTAAGATTTCATTAATAACATCGATACTGAAACATGTATCATCGTTCGAATAAAAGTGTTTCATCGCATAATCGATATTGAAGATCATTCGTTCAGTTCCAACTCCAAGATTGAGTTGTTTTTGTTTAACTCGAATAACTGCATCGGCAGTGTGAAGAAATGGTCGTCCTAAGATGAGGGAAACTATACTATCTTCTTCCATTTCGAGAATAACTAAATCAGCAAGAAAGGTGAATTTACCAACTTCAATGAGCATATTTTCAGCTATTCCAACAGGGTATTAGAATCATCTATCGGCTAATCTTACGCTCATTTTGGTAGGTTTAAGAGTTTCGAGAGATAGTTTGGCATATAATGAATATGTCATAAGGTAATGCTAGCACCAAGATCGGCTAAGGCATTGCAGGAGAAAGTCTTGTTGGAATTACATGGAATAAGAAAACTTCCGGGATCTCCGAGTTTGGGTGGAACTTTATTTTGGATCATTGCTGAACTTTTATCGCTTAAGAAAGCGGCAGAAATTTGTTCGATTTTGTGTTTGTTGCTTATGAGTTCCTTGAGAAACTTTCCATAGTTAGGCATTCCTGCTTAGACGTCGATAAGAGGTACATTGATTCGAACGGCGCGAATCATGTCGATAAATTTTCCGTATTGGCTTCCATTTTCTCTTTCCTTAGAAGTTGAGGATACGGGATTTTTGGTTTATATGGTTTGGGTAACAAAGTTTCTTTAATGGGTTTTGGATTTTGAGTCTTTGGTTGTGGTGTAGGTTCATCTTCTTCATCATCGCTATCGAAGTTGATAGGTGTTTCAAAATCGTTTTGTTTATCATTTGGGTTAACTGGTGGATTATAGGATTTACCACTTCTTGTGAATACGACATTTACATGCTCATTGCGAGATTGCAGTGGTTGATAGGCTTTGGAGTTGTGCCCTTTTGGGTTTGGTTGAGTGTTACTTAGAAGAGATCCAGAAGGTCGACCAGATTACTTGTCAGCGAGTCTGTCAAACTTAGTCTCAAGATTCTGGATTGAAGCCTGATGATTTTTGGCTACGGTTTCGAGTTGGGTTTTGAGATCCACGAACGTTTCTTTGATAAAAGCGTTGGTAGATTATTGAGATTTCATGAAATCGTTAAATTGTTTCTGAAGATCGTATGGTTTATCATCGGTATTGGATCGGTAGTTGTCTCGATTATAATCATTTCGTCCGCTTGAACGCCAATTATCGCGATTCGAGTCTCAGTCGCGGTAATCATTGTAAAAATGAGTCTTACGGAAAGTTTGCATGAATTTGGCTTCTTTTTCACGGGACATCAGTATGTCATCTTGATCAAGATCGGGTTTTATTTTGTTAGCATTAGATTGGAGTTCTTTGTACTGAGCATCCATTTTCAGAGTCATGGCATCCATTCGGGCCATAATTTTTTCAGTATCAAAATTACTACTACCTTCATCGGCGAAAGCAACGGTTTCCTTAAGAGATGATTTGGTTTTTGATTTTTAGCCCAGTCGAGCTTGAGTAAGACTTTATCTTCGAGAAGCTGATAAGCTTGATTTGGTGTTTTATAGAGGAAAATACCACCGGCTGCGGCATTTAAAACTTCATGGGTTATTTCGCTAAGACCATGATAGAAGATTTTTATAATGTTGCCTTTGGACAGATTGTGACCATGGCAGTTTCAGAGCATTTCCTTCATACAAAGCCAAGCATCAGTTAGAGATTCGTTTTCATGTTGAGAGAAGGCTCGGATTTCTTCGAGGAGTCGGTAAAAAAGAGCTAGGGGAAAGAATCGACTAATGAAAGCGGTTCGAAGTTCATCCCATGTTTTGATAGTTCCTTTGTTGAGTTCGTCCAGGCATGTTTTTTGCTTCTCTAGTTAGTGATAGGGGAAACATCATTAGGCGGACGGCTTCATTTTCAGTATCTCTCTATTTAAACATATCGCAAATTCTGAGGAATTTATGAATGTGTTTATGAGGATCGGTTTTGGTTCTACCATCGAATTGGGTTCCTTTGACAAGATTTAAGTGGTTACCTTTATTATCAAATTCGTTTACGGTTTCGGGAATAGTGATTGGGGAACTAGGAGTCAGAGCGACAACATGGTCGGCAGCCCACATGGGTTCATCATCCATTGGATCATAATTTTAAAGAATATCAAGAAAGTGATGGAAGTAGTTGATGTTAAGAACTGGTGGGTAGACAATTCTTGGGTGTTGTGGTGGATTATTTCTTTGATCGTATGGAACTCTCCTGTTTCGTCGACGAAGTCTTCGATTTAGAGTACATTCAGGTTCAGGTAATGGTTCAACAAGTTCAGAATTAGAAGCACGTGTATGCATCTAAGAGAGAAATTGTTTGGGGTCAGTTTGCCAGAAAACTGTATGGCGAGTTTTGAAAAAGAGGGGGAGTTAAAGTAATTTTCCAGAGTTGACTACAGAACAGCTTAAAAAATCTCCGGCAATGGCGCCAAAAACTTTAATGTGTTTCAAAAGCTTTAAATTTATAATGATTGGAAATACCAATTTTATTATAAGGAAATACACGGGTAAAAGTATAACCCACGTATGTAGTATAATATTTTTAGATAAGACCATGTCGTTCCACAGGGATT
>BQNB010156060.1:0-15312 GCA_026074375.1 Tanacetum coccineum | reverse complement strand
TGTTGACTGCTTCGAATCTCCTTGTTTGCTATTAGGGTTTAACCTGTTGTTGATGTTGATTCTTTATATAAGTTAGGGTTTCGTACAATACCTTTTTTTAGCGACACTTTTTTTGTTACTAAACTGTCACTAATCCTTCCTTGTAGGTACGAACCAACCACAAAAATATTAGGGTTTCTAGCCGTGTTCTTCATAACCTTTGTCCTTCAAGGATCAATGAACTGCCATCATGAAAACTTTCTATTTTTATTTAATTAGGGTTTGCAAAAACCCTAAAACTTCTACCTTCTTCACTTCATAAACACGACACAAAATCACCTTGTAGATCCTAGATCAAGAGCCCCGTCACCAGGATCTGATACCAATTGTGGAGTCTGATATAACTCCTTAGATCATTTAAGACTCGAGAATGATTAGTTCTCATCTAGGATAATGATAACACAGATTGAATATTTGCACAACGGAATTAATAAGGAACGACTCAATGTTATCACAAGGTTTTCTTTTATTAATCACAACCTCAATTCTATGTAATCAAATCATAAAATGGTTACTCTTAACTAGTAACAAGGATTTACAATCCTTGAGGCTAAACACTATAGACTAACTATCTACCTAACTATCTAACTAACTAACATACACGTTTTTCTGTGTTAGACTCTCATAGAAAGCACACGTTTTTGGATACTAAAACTACGTGTCTATGATCTATTTATATAGGGAGATCGTGTCTTATAAAGGAAGCTAACTAAAATGGATAAGGAAACTAAATCTTCTTATTTAAACTTGATCTTCATATCTTTTAAGCATATCTTCTACAATCTTTATGTTCTCCACCAGCTTGTAGAATTCCATTGTAGATGAATTTAGTCCTTCTTCTTTCATTCGTCTTCATTTAAGCACATGTAGTTTTGTAATCATCAAATCAATAAACCCAACAATCTTCCCCTATTTGATATTACAAAACTATCTCCATGAATGAAACAATTTTCAATGCTCCCCCTTGACTTAAGTTCTCCTTGAACATGCCACCACACATAATAAGCTACAAATTAATAAACCTGTAATCTTCTTCCTCTTTTTGTAATAATCAAATAGGGGTCTTGTGTAGATATGCAACTTGAATTATAACAACTACAAATCATATACCATAACTACCAATCCATCCTTCCAATGACTCAAATTATCCACCATTACGCACAATAAGAAAAATAAATCTGAGCAACAAAATTTTAAATTAACAGTAGGAATAAAGATTAGCAGTAGTAATGAAACACTTACCCTCAAGTGGTGCATGAACATATCTTGATGGTTAAATATTTTGTCGCTAAGCTTCCCTTGAAATCCATATTTTAACAATCTCTGAATCTTCAATTCTGTAAACTCTATGTAATGATCCGTGATGAAGAAAACTAAGTATAATGAACTTGATTCTGAAGTAAAACACCCCAAACTTGTGTCTTATATCTTGAACTATCTACGTGACTCCAAACTTATAAATAAATCTGTGAAATATAAGTAGATCAAAACCTCTTGACAAAAATCCTCATCTTCTATGAGACACATACTAAGTGATAGCAAATGTGCGCATTGAGCACCATAAGGGAAATCACACAACTTTGCTAGATTTTGACAAGTCTTCGTCACAATATTGAAAACACAAATAAGTTACCTCCAAATGTTGTAAGCCGTTTGAGATATAATAAGAACACGTACCCAAGCAATTCCACTTCACCATCAAATAAGTAATAAACAACCTTCTTCGTAACCAATTCTTCAATTAATCCAAATACGAGCCTTTTAAACATTTAAGAATATTTAAAACCAAAACTTTACCTTCTGTGTGTGTTGTCCGAGATCCTCATAACTAACCAAGAATAAAAATCATGTATCATCCGATATCGAACACAACTAACAGTTTTAACTTGTAATAGAACCTCAAGCAGCATTAATGTCTTGAACTAGCAACACAAACATGTAAGCACCATTAATCTTGCTGGGCAGCACTAAGTTGTATTCAAGCAGTATTAACAAGTATGAGCAGCTTTAACGAACATAAGCTGCATTAACCAGCTTCCTTGGCATTAGTAACACATCTAGCAGCAAAAACTTAATATTTACACTATTAACGTACCTTGAAAGTATAAAGTTTCCTATGGCAACATTAAATATAGAAGCTAGCAGCAATATTAACTTGTAACTACTGTTTAAGGATACCTTTTTTTAAGTATCCAAACGACGCATTTTAGTGTCACAAAACTGTTACTAATTTGTCGCTAATCTGCATTCTCCTTCCTCCCATGACTTTTTGTGATCCTTTTTAGTGTCACTAAGCTGTCATAAGTTTGTCGCTAATGGCAGCAGTAGTAACGAAAGCTTGAACTAATATATTACCAGCTGCCAAACATGTATTAAAAAGGAACAAAAGGGAATAATCGTACTAGCAACATATCGATGCTCCTGAAACCTTGATATATTGATGATCGTACAGCTTATGAAAGCTCACCGAATCATGTAATCGATCTTCACCGAATTAGGGTTTATTCAAAAACCCTAGTTCATCGGATTTTCTGTTCACCGAATTATGCTTTATACTGAAAATCAGAAATTCGACAACCTTATTTTTCTTCAAAATTTGACAACAAAAACCTTGTAAGATCCTAGATCAAGAGCCACCAGGCTCTGATACCAATTGTGGAGTCTGACAAAACTCCTTAGATCATTTAAGACTCGAGAATGATTAGTTCTCATCTAGGATAATGATAACAAAGATTGAATATTTGCACAATGGAATTAATAAGGAACGAATCAATGTTAACACAAGGTTTTCTTTTATTAATCACAGCCCTAATTCTATGTGATCAAATCATAGAACGGTTACTCTTAACTAGTAACAGGGATTTACAATCCTTGAGGCTAAACAATATAGACTAACTATCTAGCTAACTATCTAACTAACTAACACACACTTTTTTCAGTGTTAGATTCTCATAGAAAGCACACATTTTTGGATACTAAAACTATGTGTCTATGATCTATTTATATAGAGAGATCATGACTTACAAAGAAAGCTAACTAAAATAGATAAGGAAACTAAATCTTCTTATTTAAACTTGATCTTCATATCTTTTAAGAATATCTTCTACAATCTTTATGTTCTCCACCAGCTTGTAGAATTCCATTGTAGATGAATTTAGTCATTCTTCTTTCATTCGTCTTCATTTAAGCACATGCAGTTTGGTAATCATCAAATCAATAAACCCAATAATCATCTTCATTTAGTCATTCCAATAATCATCCCCTATTTGATATTACAAAACTATCTCCTTTAACGAAACAATCTTAAATGCTTCCCTTTGACTTAAGATCTCCTTGAACATGTCACCACACATAATAAGCTACAAATCAATAAACCTGTAATCTTCTTCCCCTTTTTGTAATAATCGAATAGGGGTCTTGTGTAGATATGCAACTTGAATCATAGCAGCTACAAATCATATACCACAACTACCAATCCATCCTTCCAATGACTCAAATTATCCACCATTATGCACAATAAGAAAAATGAATCTGAGTAGTAGAATTTTAAACTAACAGTAGGAATAAAGATCAGCAGTAGTAATGAAACACTTCCCCTCAAGTGGTGCATGAACATATCCTGATGGTTAAACATTTTGTCAATAAGCTTCCCTTGAAATCCATATGTTAACCATCTCTTGAATCTTCAATTCTGTAAGCTCTATGTAATGATCACTGATGAAGAAAACTAAGTATAACGAACTTGATGCTGAAGTAGAACAACCCAAACTTGTGTCTTATATCTTGTACTATCCACGTGACTCCAAACTTATAAATAAATCTGTGAAATATAAGTAGATCGCAACCTCTTGACAAAAATCCTCATCTTCTATGAGACACATACTAAGTGATAGCAAATGTGCGCATTGAGCACCATAAGAGAAATCACACACCTTTGCTAGATTTTGACAAGTCTTCGTCACAACATTGAAAACACAAACAAGTTACCTCCAAATGTTGTAAGCCATTTGAGATATAATAAGAACACGTACCCAAGCAATTCCACTTCACCGTCAAATAAGTAATAAACAACCTTCTTCGTAACCAATTCTTCAATTAATCCAAATACGAGCCTTTTAAACGTTTAAGAACATTTAAAACCAAAACTTTACCTTCTGTGTGTGTTGTCCGAGATCCTCATAACTAACCAAGAATAAAAATCATGTATCATCCGATATCGATGCCAAGCATATTTAACAATTCCAAACCTGCTAGCAGCACTAATATATGTACCACCAGTATTAACATGTACGAGCAGCAGAAAAATCATACTAGCAGTACGAATTATTTATACCTGGCTGCACTAATCATTTATGGGCAGCACTAATCAAACCAACAAGCAGTATTAATAGCCACGAATAAACCAACAACAGCTTTAATACCCACGTCCAACAGCAGTATTAAAACCGCAAAAACGAAACCCTAGCAGCATAAACATAATACTGCTTTAAACCTGCACTTCCATATCTGTCCAAGAACATATCTTTCATTTTTCGTATTCAAATCTTGTGCACAGCAGCACTAATGCAAAAGGGCGGTAGTAAATATGTTCTGGCAGTATAAACTATACGAGCAGTAGTATGAATATAATTGGCAGCAGTAAGTTTTCATACCATTCTCCCATCAACATTCATTATTTTGGTAACTAAATCATTCTTTTCTATATGCATATTTACCAAATAAAAACTCACATAACAGCTAATATCTTTTCCAAACAAAACCCTGTTGTATCAACAACCCAATCTTGTTCAACCTTGTTACATCGGCATGGTCTTCAAAACACGTTCTCCAAGCAGCATCATAAACCATGAAACATTCCAACAGCTGGTGGGTATCCAACAGTAGTAGGTAAAAATAATGAACCAAAACCACAATCCACCACGACATCAGAAACCCTAACTGCTAACATTTGTTTTTTGTTTATATCTGCTGCTTCTTCTAAGAACCGAACACAATAGCATCCCTGCGTCATAATCAACACTAACTTTGTTACTTTGTCCTGGACATCGACTTGGTTTTTTTAGAAACCCTAGTTTCGTCATGTATGCATACCATCAGGATTCAATAACAAACTGTGATGTTGTATTCTGCAAACTATTCTCATCAGGGTTCCCTGATCTACAAGAAACCTGATTCTATTGTCCACGAACAATAACAAACATAGAACCCTTTGAGATACCACACAATTCCCGGCTGTAAACTTTACCTTTTCTGCTTTTATGATGTAGTGCAGCGGTCGTATGGTCATTATATTTTGCAACTTGCGAAGAAAGTCCACGAACAAGTCACATTTATAATTCTTTTTATTCATTTTTTCCTAATTATCTCTACTGAAAAAAAGTTAGTATGTCAGTAACGAGTGACAGATTGCGCCCAACCGCCATAGAGATTAGGGCGTTTGCGGCGGGGCTTAATAATACCGCAACAAAAGTGCCCTCAAAAGAAAATGTTATAATGGTTTATCAGTTCTTGACATTTAAAAAGAAAACGGAATTAAACCCTTATATCATGGCAACACCCGAACATGCCCGCATTTGTCCTAAGATTTTTTTGTCTAACCTAATTAAAAATAGCATGTATGTATGCAGAATATACATATAAGGTCGTTTTGGGAGTTCAATATCTCCTCTAAAGTTTATGTATCCCACGCCTTCGAAACTTGTATGTATTTGACGTCGTTGATGATATAAATAGTGCAGATCAAAATACAACCGACGCGAAACATGATTCGTGTAGTCTTACGGGTGGACACCCGCCAACATAAACTCTTGCCGTGCAGTGCCTGTAGCCTATAAAAAGGAAATATGGTTTAGCAATGGGTATTGAAAAATATAACATTAGCTCAGAAACGGTAGAAAAACCAACTGAGCACAATAGAGATTTAACACAATAGAGATTTAACTGTTGTGTCATCATGTGAGCTGGCATTATGGAAAAGCTTCCAACTGAGTGAAGATGATCAAAAAACATGTAAATAACTGAACTTAAAAAAATTATACAACATGGTAAAAAGAAGGAGTATTTAGGGAAAGAGGAGAAGAGGGAGAAAAGAGAAAAAAAGAAGAAGTAGAGAAGAGAGTAGATAAAGGAGGAGAGTAGAAGAAGTAGAAAAGAGAAGAGACATTAAGAGAGGAAGAAAAGAGATAGAAGGAGAGAAGAGAGGAGTAGACGAAGAGAGAAGAAGAGAGTAAGGAGGAAAAGAAAAAAAAAAGAGTAAGCGAAAAAGAAGCAGAAAACTAACTTGTATTGTACAAAAAGGAAACAACATTTTTAATTGAACATGTCAACAACAAATATATAAATTCAGCGTGATGAATGAAACAAATCTATATGGTTATAAGTTGAACATTTTTATCAAAATAACTTGTGTTACATTGATATCGCAATATAAATGGGAAAAACGACACGCTTAGATGAAAAGCAGATGTGTTAATTTAGTATGATGTCATTAAGATGATATGCATAAGCTGTATGGCTCTAACCAAACTCTCAAAAGTACTTACTGGTTAAAACGAAACGCACTAAGCTGATAGTAATGTTTCTAAGCTTACCCAAACACCCCCATAAGTTCATAATCCAATTCAAATGCTACCGTTTGCATTGCGTTTTAATACATCATAACTTGATATAGTTTCTTATCGTAGGTGAGTTTGCCTAACTATGGTATGGGTCTAAACATGTATTTTTTAAAAACGGGTTAACATAGGTTAATTCGAACGTTTTAAGTGGGATTCTTTATGGTACATGTCAACGACAGGGGCATGTATATAATGTGATCCCTTTTGATTCTCCGATGACTACCCCAATTAGGATCTCATGAAAATCTTTATCGTTGGACCATTCTACGAAAACTTACAAAAAAATCTGAAGAAAAGTTAAGGGGGTGTTTGGGATTGTGTTTTGAAAGTGATTATTTGATAACTCATCCGACTGCTATAAATCAGTATTTAATGTTTGCATATAATGAACACTTGATATGAAACACATCCACTTGCAAAATCAGAATCACTCATCATCATGGAGAGTGTCCATTTGTCAACTTCATGGCCAAGGGTATCAATTTTCGTATAGTGAAACTGAGTTTGATTTAATGTCATATATGATCAAACGCTTGCTACATCTTCTAAACATATCCAAGTCCTATTTTACTTTGAGCAAATAATAACTTGATTAAACATTAAGGTAGCGCCTAAGTGGAAAACTTTGTATCCTGTTATAAGAGTTTTACAAACTGTAACTGAAAAATAACCATTAATAAGATCCTCAAAAAATTATGATCGACCCTCATGAGAAGCTGAAGTAACAAAAAGAGCATCTAGTTTTCTAATAAAATTAACTTTTAAAACTTCAGGAAATGCCTGTTTTCATGAGTAGATGGCATCATGTAGTTAGATTAATGTTATAAACCGCAAGGTCAACGTATTATCTAACTAAGGCTAGGAGGGATAGACGTTTAATCGAACTATGGCCTTTACCTGTAAATCTAATGATTTTGGAGACGTTATTTCCATAATCTGATCCGTACAGCCAAGGGCTCTGGCTGCTGTAACTGCCCTCTATGCTAGTAATTTCGCGTCTATACATAACCAACGTTTTTAATGGAGACGAATTCGTTTTCTGGAGTACTTCATAAGCAACTCCTATATTATTTTTTGCTATTATGGCCTACATGTGACATTATTTGGTAGTCGTTCATGTCTGATTAGTGACAAAAACTTGGTATCACAAACCAATACCTTGCATCACCTTTTTCAGAGGAGCAATTGCTTGTCACACTTTTCCATATACATGAAGGCAAATTCCTTCCGCTCAAGGAAAGCAATGAATAATCATCCTAACAATAACGCAAATAAATCAGGTCAATTAAAATTCTAAATAGTGAGCCATCACAGAAAGGAAGTTTATTATGACACCCACTGCTATAGAACCAAAGATTCACCAAGACTGACCTGATCAATAAATCGTCTATCTATATTACATACTGCCGCAGCAATCAACTATTTCCGTTCAAAAGGATTACTCCATGTCCTTACACAGCCTTTGAGCGACGAGCGAGCGATCTCTCACTCTACCACACACACATACACAAACACACACAAATTACTCTCCTATCACTAAAACATATGTCGGACGACATCAACCGCTTAACATAACTGATCAAGCTCATCATCTCTCACATTTTAGTGACTACCGACTCACACACACTCCTAGACTCTGACTCTGTACAACTCGTTATTCAAGACACTTGATTTCGAGCGTAGCGACAGATCATCAATAGCCTCGAAGAACACGAAGTCTAATGTTCAGTGCTTTTCTCTTCTGACTGTCAATTCACGGCCTCTCCTAGCGTGCCAGATCTACGATCTCACATTTTACATAACTGCTAATGTCAGACTCAACGCACTGCCTGCATTCCCTACAATCCCGAGAGACTGATTTGCAGGGACAGAGGGTAGTCGAGCGCCACCAAGACACATTAAGACAGTCTATCTAACACTCTAGGCACAATACGTGATCTCTCATGCGTTGGCGAGATAGCACTCAATACGAATTGTCAGATGGTATTGCATAGCTCCTTCTTTTGTTGAATCCAAAGCTGATATCATCCACATAAACTTGTGACCAACAAAAATACTCTTCTAATTTTTAATGAAGTGAGGGGGAGGTCTGTTGTCAGGTTCTCTGGTGTGAAACGCCCGATTTTGGTGTCCAGAGTAGATAGATGTTGGACGAAGTGTTCATGACCAGGCTCTATTGAGGCATGATGTGTGTGTAGGTAGCCAGTAGGGACGCGAGTGCGCGAGTTAATCGATACTTGTTGTGAGCTTCTAGAGCTTGGTAAGTTGGTATAGGTAGACTGTAATGGGATATACATCTATCTATACTCATACTCACATCTCTCTCGTTGCGCGTTATTGGTTGCGTAAGTGCATATCTCGCTTGAAGAGACTCTCGTAGAGAACTATAGGTCGACTCTTTATTTGACGACAACGTCATTGGAGCAGAATACTCTCTATCTCTTTGAGTTTTTAGGGTTATGGCGCGAGAGAGAGAGAGTGAGAGCGCGAAGAGTGAGTGCGAGATTTATAATGTGTCTTCTCTGACTATCTGTAGGTCAGCTTGAATAGACAACAATTAACAGCAATGCAGGGTGTGGAGGACACTCATAGTTAGCAAAATTTAGTGCATTTATTTAGATATATTTTTAAAGGTTACTTATGTGTGTTTAATTTTTTGAAATTTTGTGACGTTTCATTTTGTTATTTTGTATAGCAACTAAATGTCATAATCTCTTGTATATGTATTTTAAATAAGCATTGCAGGGTTAAATGGTGAATAAATGGCCTGGAATTAACTTTAGGTCTCCTGCATAAAAACATGCAAAAAAATTTGTGATTAATTTATGGGTTCATTACATGTGGTTGAAGTGGAATATATTTAAATAGTAATAATTATGGATGGTATTGATGTATGGGGGGGTATGTTGGGATTGATGTTTTATAGGGTTTGTTGTGTTGTGAGGGTGTTGGAGGGGTGGTGTTTGTGGTATTAGGTGTGTGTGTTGAAAATGGTTATTGTGATGAATAGTATAATGATGATTCTAATAGATGTGGTTGAGTAATAGAGTATTTAATATGAATAATTGATGATGTTGGGTATTTTGTGGGGATTGAGGGTGCGGGAATAATTATTATTGTTTAAGGTTGGGGGGAATTGAATTTTTAATTTGTTGGAGTGTTGAGTAGAGTAATAAGATTGTGATTTTAATTGATATTGTACTTGGATGGGTGATGATGAATAAGAGTGACTTCTTGAATGTTTGGGTTGGTGAAATATTATTGAGATATTTGTGTATTTGTGGTTTTGGGTGTGATATGAATTTGGGTTGATTTTGTAATTATGGGTATGGTTTTTTTGGTGGTTGGGGAGGAGATGGAGTGAGTGTAGGGATTGTGATCTGAGTGGGTTAACAGGATACCATTATAGGGGGTATTGAAAAATTGGATAATTAGTAAGTGTGGAGGGGGTTTGTGATAATTTTGATTTGTGATGAAGTATATAGTATATTGTTAGGTGTTAGATAAATAAACATTTTTGCATAGTGTCTTTTAGTAGATATAGAATGTGTTATTAGTGTGAAGAAGATATTGTATATGGAATTAGTATTTGATTTCAATCATAGTAAATGATGACTCGGTGTAATATTTGTTTACAAATAGAGATCTGTTATGAGAATTGAGAATGGTATACTGGATATCAGAATTGGTAGACATAAAAATGAGGTGTATTGAATTCCTTGAAAAAGTTCATATGGGGCTTGTATGAGGATGTTCTAATAAAAATCTATTTTGCACTTAGAAAGCAAGTATACCTGCTTCTCCCATAAGTATTGGCAACTTGGAAATCAGCTAGCATAGTCGAATGCCTCAAATTAAGTGTCCGATTTCGTCTCTCGAAACAGAATTCATTTTGTTGAGATTCTAGCTGACACTCAAATGTCTCAAATACCCTTCATCTCACAAAACTGATTCATTTCTCTATTTTTGAACTCAGTCCCATTATCATATCTAATCACCTTAACCTTGTGATCTACTAGATCTCTATCCCAGTTAGAAAAGGACTTAAGAATGCAACATCTTAACCTTTGTAACAACCGAGTTCACGACGCATATGACATCGCGAGGTTTTGAACGTCATAATAATTATTTTACGAATTTTCATAAGCGAATGTCGACATTGAAAATTTTACTGGTCGTAAATAATTATTTTCGTATTTTATTACGAACGAAAATTTGAAATTTATTATTTCGACGTTTCGCGAGTCACGTTGATCGCGCGTTCGATAATCGTTTTGGAGCATCCTAAAAATTTACACGCGACCGGTTAATTATTTTTATGATCATAGATTTATTATTTTATGATGTTTGCCTGTCTTTGTTCATTGACCTTTGTGGCAAGGCTCGCGTAATATTTAAAAGGATGTACAAGTTACTTTTAAAATTAAACATAATAGCGACAAATATTAATAAGTAAATAAAAAGGAATTTTTTTTAAACTTGCATGTTGCTCACTCTAGGCAGATGTAACACCCCCAAAAAAATGGGTCGCAACGGAATATGTTTTCGGGAGCGTTACTTCATAATACCATTGCTCAAGTCATGAGAGAACGACCTCTAACTATGTCGTTTGAAAAGAAATCTTGAATTATTTAGACTCCAATGCACATCACATAAGCCAAGCATCTAATTCACCTGAGAAAAACATGCTTAAAAAGTGTCAACATAAAGTTGGTGAGTTCATAGGTTTGTTTAAGTATAAATGTTGAACCAAAGTTTTGTAAAGTATGTATGACTATTTCAATCCTTGTATGTTCCCCAAAATGTATGTACGAATGTTGTAAACCAAAGAGTTGTAAAGTATGCATGACCATTTCAATCCCCAAATAGTCACAAAAACATATGTATGAATGTTATAAACCAAAGAGTTGTAAAGTATGCATGACCATTTCAATCCCCAAATAGTCACAAAAACGTATGTATAGTTGGACCCCCATTGTTCAAAGTATGTATTGCCACTTTATTCAAGGCAACGTAAATATTCCTGTGTGTATAAAACAATGATTGCGATTACTCTAAGTTCATGAAGCTGCTGCGTAGACTCATATATATGCCACTTTATTCAAGGCACTATAAGTGTTCATGTTCGTATAAATGTTGTGCTCTGACATGCTATAACGTTCGTCTCCAGTGATAGCTAATCACCCGAACGGGGCTGTCACACCCGAATAGATCTATTTCATAACATTCGCGCTTACCCTCCGAGTAATTCACAGTTCAATCCGCTTAAGCTAATCCGTAATCATTTGGGTAAAAGTAAAGTTGTTGTGTCCATAAGTAAAAACAAGTATTGTATTTCGTCCCAAAATAAGTGATTGAGTATGTAGACCAGTTTGTAAAACGAATTGTAAATGCACATGTAATAAATTCAAACCAACCATGTAAATGAGTTCGGTAACAAGCTTGTTCTCACCCCAAAAGTTGTAAAGTATATGTAAAACAAGTAAAACGTGGGGCTATAAACTCACCTTGAGTGAATGGATAACAAGTATATCAGAGAATGCGTCACGCGTATGACCGAAGGAAACCTAATTAATTATAGGCCGTATGAGTACTAAGTACTTTGAATAACTAACATCATATATAATTCTATATAGCTACATCACCATCTAATTGTATTTGTGAAATAATAGTTAAGTCACGTTTGATAAATAGTAACCAACTATTTGTACCCGTATAATCGTATACATAGTTCAATCGCCTTTGTAAAATAATATTTATAAAGTTTAAATCATGTATAAATATTATTTAAGTGATTCTAAAATGTTTCACAAATTTTTTTATTAAAAACGAACCAATATTATTCATGTCCGGAAATAGTGCACAAGTTATAAAATAGTGTGTAACTTTCTCGTTTTAAGTCCGTTTTGTACGTTCTTTACGTCCACGCTTTCGTATTAGAAAGATATATCAAAATATTACATTTTTGTATTTCTAGTCCTCTGATGAACAGTACTTTTTACTGTTCATGCACTTTTATAAATTTATTTTTATAAATTTAATTATCGTAAAGCTCGTAAAAGTCGTATCTTATTCGTTTTAACTCCGATTTTAGTGATTATTTCGAGTACGTCTTCGTAATTAAATGTTCTCTCTAAATAAAGCATTTTCCAAAAATAAAGTTTCTGAAATGAACAATAGTTTTTAAAAAATTATTTTTATAAAAGTATTTATTATCGTAAACTTGCAAATAGCATAACTTCTTCGTTATAGCTTGGTTTTTTGAGTTCTTTATATGCCTACGATCTTTGTAACATGTAGTATTTTATAAAAATATAAAATAAATGCTTTATTTTTGAATTACAAACAGAAGGTTTGGAGTTTTTGGTTAAAAAGTGTTTAAACTTGTTTTTATAAACTTTTTGGCCTAAGTATAATACTACAAGTCCTTTACCATGTTTCATACCACAAGTCTTATATACTTTAGGTTCTTTAGTCCATCATTTATCCAAGAAATGTCCAAAATAACAAGTACTCACATCCATTTATTTATAAACTTCCATATAGCATATGACAAAGTTTACCAAACCATGAACAAGTGTAAAAAAATCAATTTTACATGTTAATAAGTTTCCTAGATGGTGATTCACTATATAAACATTATATACACATAAAATCATAAATATAAAGAGTGTAGGGTTTTTAGATGATCTTAATATAAAGTATGATGAGGAGTAACAAGATCTAAACCCTAGTTTAACAAGAAAACCCAAGCTTCCAATACTTAGTAAACCCTAATTCCAATGAAACCCTAATCTTAAACCTTTCTTGATTAAACCTTGTAAATGATAAACCAAGCCTTCAAGACACCTTAAGATATCTTAAATATGTTGTTAGAACATTTACATGCTTGCTAAATAAATTTTGTATGGATTGTTCAGGTTGTTTGCTTCAAGCCGTGGCCTAGGGAGAGGATACAAGGGAAATTTTGTGAGTTTTTCACTAAGGAATTGTGTGTTGTATGTTTTTCTTACTAGTTAGTTCTCTTATATATAACTTGAAGCTAGTCTTAATCAAGAACAAGTTTATAAAACACTATGCTAGATAAGATGAGGGAATTAAGGAAGAAAAGTGTAACATTTCACATTTTCAGGTCATTTATGACTTCATTTATTCTATTATTTATTTTTAGAATTTTACGCGTTAGCTTTTAATTATTATTGTATAGTTAAATCGCGTAAACTAAAAATCAACATTCAACGTAAACGAGCACCAAACAAATAAAAGTTTACGTCAAACAAGTGTTGTATAATTATTATGAGAATAATTATTAACTTTTCAAATTTTATTTTTATTGGTTACGTAAAACGTTTATGTTTCGCAATAAATTACATTTAGGCATACCCGGAAACACCCATACCTATCTATACTCAAATCAATACCCACCTTTATACCCAATACCTAAAATTAATTCATTTTATCACTTAATAAACCACTAGGGTCGAATTCATTCATATACATACATATGATAATTCAAATTCACTTATACATTTTCCTAACCCCACAAAGAGTACACTCTTAACCCATACATCTAGTAATTGTCCAATCATTGTACCCTTCAATCAATCCTAGCCATTCCATTTTATGGGAAGGAGGAGAAGTCTTACAACTTGTACTTAAACCACTTCAAGTCCATGGTTTGGTTTAAGGTAGTTTTGATAATACTAGGATCTATAAAAGGAAAGTCCAAGATTTATTTAACACATATACAATTCATCCAAGAAAAAACTCTTCCTTCTGCCCTACCAAAAGCCCATGGCTCACCTTAAATTATTAGGGTATCCATACAATTTTCATTTCAAGCACTCAAGCATTCATTCTAAGTATATCTAATATTATTTAAGTGCATTGGAAGCTTGGGTTTATGGTTTAACAAGAAGTATACAAGAAATATAATTAGGGTTTTCTCATTAGGGTTTGATCTTGGGTTTACATTATTGGGTTTAAGCTTAAGTATAAGCTTGTGTTCATCATCCTACTACTCATCTCTAAGGTCCATTTAAGTTTTAACATCTTTATTATTCATTTACATGTTTACATACTTGATATATATGTTAATCACCACCTAGGTTACTTTATGAAGTTTATAAAACAAAAACCATGTACATACATACACGAACTCAGTTTATTTATGATTAAAATGATGTTTTAAATATGTTAATATGTTTAAAACAAGGGTTTACAAGCAATGGAAAGTTTATATAATTATTTGTCAAGTTATGGTTATTTATTTACTTATAAAGTTTAGTTAAACAAATAAATATGTTGGATAATTTTCTTGGACAATATAGACTTATTTTGATGGACATAATGTAGAGGATATAATTTATAAACCATGGATGTTAATTTATAAATTAGAAGACTTGTGGTAACTTTATAAAGTTTAAAAGTGTATAAAACAAATTAATTAAACTTAATAATGTTACTGTTCATTCGAAACAGTTAATAAATATTTTATTTTTAATAAAAATATTGCTTTTCATGAGGATCGTAAGCATATAAGAAACTTGAAAATCCGATAAATAACGAAAGAGTTATGACCTTTATGAGATAATGTGTATAAAAGTATTTTTATAAAACTAAGTTTATAAAAACTACATAAATTCGAACTTAAACA
>BQNB010156059.1:0-10192 GCA_026074375.1 Tanacetum coccineum | reverse complement strand
GACTCAATAAATTGAGGCTAACAATCTCCCCCGAAGTGAGGTCTTGAACACGGGAACGAACTTCCTTTATTGACTCAATGAAATTGAGGCTAACAAAGGGGGCTATGAACTCACAAAGTATTGAAAGGTAAATGTACTGTAGTAAAATATACAAGTTTGTAAACGAGCATGTATTCCCCTCGCGGGTTTATAAAACATTGAAAAGATTGAAATGCGAGACTATGAACTCACCTTGAGTGAATGGAAATCAACAAGTATTCAAAATAGAAAATGCGTCACGAAGGAATCCGAAGGCAACCTAATCCAATATAGGTCGTATAAGTACCATGTACTTCGATTAACTAACATCATATACAGGTCTATGTTAGTCACATCATACTATCGTTCGGGCTATCATAATTAAGAGGTCATGTAGTGAACGTATGAGGAGCTAGGACACTTTAAATCGTAAATCCAGCAACTCGTCGATACGCCACCCCGAAGAGGCCTCATTATGAAACTCCCTAGTAATATAGTACTTTGATAACCACATATAATTCTATATAGTTCAATCACCAACTAATGGTTTTGGTAAAATTGTGTTTAATAAGTTAAAACGTTTATAATTACCGTTTTAGTAAAACTAGCATAACTTTTGCGTTTTAAGCCCGATTTTAACGTTTCTTATGCCCATCTTTTCGTATTAGGACGAGTTATCATAATTTGACATTTTCCATATTTTGACCCTCTGGTGAACAGTAACTTTTACTGTTCACATCAGACGTGAGTTTTATTTAAATCGTATTTGTTGTCGTAAAACCCGTAAATGTCGTATTTTATTCGTTATAGCTCCGTTTTTAACGATTCTTTCGAGGACGTTCTCGTTATTGAAAATCCTATCAATTTATAAGGTTTACAAAAATATAACTTTCTGTCATGAACAGTAACTTTTATAAAAATAGTTTTATAAAAGTATTAATTGTCGTAAACTCGCGAAATTCATAACTCGTTCGTTATTAATTGAAAAATTACGATTCTTATCATTTTGGAATCCTAAAAATATGTATTATTTGTTAAAAATACTAAACTAGCTGTTTGATATAAGTTTTATAAAAGTTATTTTATAAACTCCGTTTAATTAACGTATAACTCGTTTTTAACGTAACTTTTTCGTTATTAATCCGTTTGACAAGTTTCTTACCTTTTCGGAATCGTCGTGAAATGTATTATCTTATAAAAATATAAATTAAGTATGTTTTTATACACTTTTGGGACAGAAAGTTTGGGTGACTTTATTAAGTCTATTTTTAACCTTGTTTTTATATTTTACACTTTATAACTTTACCAAAAGTGTACAAGTCTTTTACTTCCATTATGACTTTATTTTTGTGTTCATATATCATGACTAAAAGCTCATAAAACTATATTTCCAAGAAAAATCCATGTTTACAAGTTAAACATATCCTAATGGTGATTTCACTATATAAACATCACATATTCATATAATCATATAAATGAAAAGTTAAGGGCTTAAGATAACCTTAATGAGATGATGTAGGATGATGACAAATAAGGTATGAAATTTTGCCCAGTTATGTTTAATGGTTTCATGGAAATCATTTGGGGGAATGGTCATTCTGGTTCAGGCGTAGCGGCTCTCGCTTTCTGGAATCGGCTTAAACCACGTAGTGGTCGAACCTTGAGGAATGTGTGCCGTTGTCAGTGTTCTATATTGAGACATTCCTTTCATCTTGCATTGGAAATGTCATCTAAAGATTGTTAAGAATGTTCTGAGTCGGATTAGATTTGTCTTGAAGGAGTCAAACACCAGGCCTCTATTGTATCAGTGATATTGTACATCGGTTGATGGAGAGCTGGATGTTGCTTTGGTAGAAGATGCACCAGTCTCCCTTGGTTTCTTTGAACTTTGGTCATCAATCTTGCGGAGGAGGTTGAGCTGACCCCGAAGCAGGCAGAATTGATCTTCTTCTCTGTTTGTTGATCTACCCGGGTTTGATCCAGTGAAGGCGCCTTTTATCTTACACATAGTCTTCATCATCATTACTTATGATGCTTTCTTTGTGGTCTTACCATTGTCTGCAACTTCTTATCCATGGCGTCTTTCATCTGCTATAAACGCTGTTCCATGAGAGCATGGTATAGATGGTAGTTGGTCTTGTTTTTGTTGGAGGATTCTTAAATCATGAGACTGGAAGAGAGCACTTTTTTGATCAAAAGACTTTTCATAGATTCCAAATTTGTAATCAGTTGTAATGCTGATTGTGAGTAAGTTGAATCTTGTTTCATCTTCATCTTGTTCCTTTTTGGCTTGATAATCTCCTTTGGGACTCTTTTTCAGATTCTGATTCTGGCAGATCTGGGCCAGGGCAACACAGAGTATTTCTCGATTTAAATGCGGCAGTGTGTGTCATTCAGAACCTTAAGGAGAGCATATCAAGTTTCGTTCCTAAATAATTTCAACAGCCGTAGGAACTTGTGTTTGCAATTGAGGCCAAAACATCAATGAGAGATCAGTCTTCTTCACATCAGACATTCTTGCTCCAATCTTGCCATCTCTTCAACTTGAAGGGGGATTGGTACTGGAGTTGGATTTGTGTTAGGGTTAGGGGATGTGGTGAATTGTTTGTGCTTCCGTATTGATTGTGGAGGAGTGACCAGTAATGACGACTTAGAAGATGAGACCTCTGTGAAGGGAATAATCACTAGAGGAGTTGAAGGTACTGTCTGATAACTTGAATCAGGTATTGTGGAATCAGACTCCTCTCTGACTTTAGATTTCTCCTGATCATCTTTGGTTGGTTTGTCATGAATAAATTGATCCCCAAAGTTAAAAGTGTCATCGAGATTTTTCATGGTTAGGAGACATTATGGAACAGATTGATTGACTTGATGTTTGGGGTATTTCATTGTCGTTGGTACTATTCTGTGTCGTGGCTGTAATGAGCTTAGGTTTTCATGAACTTCGGGTAGGACTTGTAGAGAGGAACTCATCATCCATGTGCTCAGGGTATGGTCCAGCAGAGACAACATGTAATTTTCCAGAGGTCTGATCCAGTTCTGGTCTTCTTTCCATGGGCTCAGGTGTCTGGTCCCAGCCTCAAATCCTCGTTGAGCCTTTACAGGGGGTCTGCTACAGAATGTCACTCCGATGTTACGGTTGCGCGAGTCTACTTTAGCCTTGTCGTTGTCATTTTAGGAGCTGCGGATATCTGTTTTCACTTTTGTTCGTTCTGATCCAACGTGGATGAAGATTCATGGATCTCTTAATCTGACGTGTCAATCATCGGGTTGAGATGAGTCCAAATTGTCGAATCAGGAGGAGTTTGATCACGCCTAGCTTGGATAAATATCTGTAGATCTTTTACTTCTTTGACATATCGATCAGGGAATGAGCTAACTTGTTCTTCAGTTACAACTGGCCTTTCCCTTTCCATGTACTTCATGCAGTTTTGGGAGGTGTTTTCTGACACTGGATAACTGATCGTTACTCCTCCAACTGGTGCCTGACTTGTTGGCAGAAAGGTCGGATCTAAGCTTAAGCTTAATGGCTCGTTCCAGGTCAGCATCCTTTACCTTTCTTTCTCCTTTTATTGATTTGTTTCCATACTCAAATTCTTAGCTAGTTCAGTGTTCAAGGAACAATACCTTCTTCTTGAGATTAGATTCTTGTTGAGCTTTATCATGTTCGTCAACAAGTTGGAAAGTGGGCTTCCCCTTTTTCTAATTTCTGTGGAAGCTTACGCATGGAAGGTTTCTTTAAGGAGGAGGAGGATGGCTTGTTTGTTTGACTGGTGTGGTGGTGTTGGGCTTCTTGGTGTAGCACGCTTTGTTGCAGG
This sequence comes from Tanacetum coccineum, assembly GCA_026074375.1. Lineage (NCBI taxonomy): Eukaryota > Viridiplantae > Streptophyta > Magnoliopsida > Asterales > Asteraceae > Tanacetum > Tanacetum coccineum. The sequence goes on along the minus strand of BQNB010156059.1, from coordinate 6,356 downwards.
TGCATGCTTGCACTTTCTCGAGTGGGTTTTCTTTGTATTTCAGCAACCATTTTTCTGATACCTTGTGGGATAATAAGGAGGATGTTGAATGGCTTCAGCTTCTCAGGGGGGGGGGGGGGATTATTCGGGAATTGCCATTCCAAAACATGAACTGACCCACCCTTAGGGACAAACTTGATATTTCCTAAGACATAATCATTCCAGTGTGATGAACAGCGAATCAGGCGTCAATGTATGTTGGTATTACTTGCAAGTAATGATTATTACTATGGAAAACGTAATCAAGGGATAGAGGAGGAGTTACTTTTTCTGTGGGTTCTTCAGATTGTTTGTGGCCTTGCTTTTGGTGTTGAGAAAAATGTATGGATTCCCTTGAAGTTAAATCTTTCCCAATTAGCTCTGCATGTTCAACATTAGTTTGAGTGGACGATTCCCCACAGCATTTGCAAGAACTGGGTGTCTGGGTTTGTTCACTTCCAGAAGTCTTTCTGTCAAGCACTGGTTGAGCAAGCACTAGTATTGCCCAATGGTGCGGTTTCTGATGATTCAAAACAAGAACTCAGAATCTTTAAAACCTGGTATATGATGATTTCTGGTTTATTCAAACATACCAAATGTTGGATCGTAATCTTAAATTTGTAATCAAAATATACCAGAAATATAAACTTGCTATTAAAATTCAGAATTTGTCATACATACTGATGATTCTTGCATCATACGTTTGTTTTACAGAATCTGGTCCTATTTATACAAAGTGAATAGGTATGATCTAAAGGTTGTGTCGGTTCAAAAATGAACCATTGTGACTCTTCGAAATAACTGTCAAAAACAGTTATGTAACTGTTTTGTAACTGTCATTTGGTCCAGCGGGTTTTTCTAGCGGGTTGTGATTACCCGGATTGGGTTTTGGCCCAATATCATTGAAATAAAGCGCAAAAACTCCGCTTTTGCCCATGGTTTGACAAACAAGCCTTATGAGACCATTCCCATTTCGGTCTTTTGGTTAGTAGCTCAGTATTCACTTCTTGGGATTGCTGAAGCGTTTATGTCAGTCGGGCACCTAGAGTTTTTTATGATCAAGCTCCAGAAAGTATGAGAAGCACCGCGACTGCATTGTTTTGGATGGCGATTGCTGCTGGAAATTACGGTAGTACCCTTTTGGTAACCATGGTGCATAAGATGAGCACGGGTCAAGACGGGTCAAACTGGCTACCAGATGATAATTTGAATAAGGGAAAGTTGGAGTATTTTTATTGGCTTCTCACATTGCTTCAAGTTGTTAATCTTGTGTATTAGGAGTACTTGTTTTGTGCAAAGTTTTATACTTTAAAGCCTATTGAGATTGCTTATAAGGCAAAAGAAGATGGTAGTAACGGTATAGATCATGGGGTTGAGCTAGGAAATATTGTCTAAGTATGGTTAATTGTACTACATATCTTTTGTTAAAGGTGCAAAGCATTGGAAAGTGTATGTAGTATGTACTTCATGGGTGTTAAGTATGCTGCTATGTTATCAGTGATTGAACAAAGTTGACAATGGTTTTTTATTTGTATTAGAGATGAATGCATATACATCATTACATCACATGTCGTCGAGCATTGCAACCTATTGACTTGAAACTTAATTCTTCCTCGAAATTTCAAGTACACAATCACAGATTGCAAAGGAAGAGAAGCATAAACAAAGCTGACAAAAAGCTTTACCTTGGTTTGAACAATTTCAACAAGACAAAGGACTGTTTGGCTACATCTTTGAACTACCATAACATCAACTTCACCAGCTTTCCACCCAACTACTATTCTACAGCTAGTAGGACTATGAGCAACATTTGAGACCCATCTCCATCTTCCAAATACATAATCACATGCCTTGCTAATGTTTTTGGTTTTCAATTGAGTTTCCAAGATTGCACAAACATGAATTTTCTCTTCAGCAATGAACTTTTTCAATTCATTTTGCTTAGATTCCTTACACATTCCTTTTATGTTCCAAGAAGCTATTCTGAAATCCATTTATCAACTACAATCTACACCAACTCCTCCTGCATTACCAGATATCTTCCTCATTATCTCATCAGCAATGAAACTTGAGTTGCTTGGTCAGTGTTCTAAAAAACATCCTCTTCATCACTACTCTCCATCTCATGTCTTTCCATAGCTTCCCATTGGAGTTTGAAATAGGTGATCATATCATAATTCCAGTCTTTAGTCTCTTCACAGGTGGGTTGCAGCTTTTTCTTAATAAACTCATCCACTATAAGCCACTTTTTAGCCCTTCTCTTTTATATTTAACATGTATTATTTAGTTTATAACGTCTAACGGTTAAACTAACAATCCGTTAAATATATTTCGTGAAACATATTATATAATTAATAAATATATAACAAGTATATATATTAATTACATAATAAATGTACTCTTCGTGTCTTAACGTGTGTGCCCCCAATAGGCTCACATATTCGTAATGTAAACGTGCTAGTTCGACTACCATAATCCAACATATGCTACCTTTACTCCACCAGGTAGTTGCTTATTCCCTTGATGCTCCTTATTCCATACTCTTCTGTTATTATTCTTCCTGCTTATTACATCAACAAATCCTTCTTTATCTTCACCTACATTCTTTTCTCCTGTATTAGGCCTTGCAATATTGTGAACTGAAGTTTTAGGCTTAGGTTTCCTAACACAATTATACACTGAATGGCCAAACACTTTGCAATGATCACATCTGTTAGGTTTCCAAGTATAATCCACTTTGACCCATTTAGTACTTTTAACATTCTTCATGCCATCCACATAATTGATTTCATTTTATCAAAAAACTCATCCTCAGCATTAATCTCAATCAGAACTCTAGGATATCCTAAACTTCCAGTGCCTACTCTACACATATCAACTGTCACTTGATCCATCTTAATAGGCCTCCCCAACCTACTAGCTAAGGCACTAATCCCTTTAACACTCCAAGCTTCTAGAGCTCAGGGTCCCATTTTTGTACCAACAGAGGCTTGCCATTGACCAACCAAGGGCTTTGGTCAATAACAAAGTTCATTCCTTCCTCATTTTTGAATTTGAAGTAGCACATTCCATCAGCATCAACTACACTATCTTTTAATCCATGTTTACCCCACATTCTTCTAATATTGTAAATTAGCTCATTAATACCCATTCTATATCCAACAAAGTACCCACAAACAGTATACTTCCACTTTTCACTACCTTCCTTAACAAGTTCCTCATCAAATATTACAACCTTTTCACCATTTTCTTTCATTACAGTAGGTACAAAGGTATTACAACCTTACCCATTCTGAATCTAACATTGGTTTACGTTTAGGAGGCCTTTTTTTATTAGACATACTCGTAGAATTCGATAGAACAGTAATTTTCAAAAAAGTATAAATGGCGGGAAAATCAACAATTGGGGGATTTGAAAATACCTAATGAAAAACTATGAAACTATATTCAGATTATGCGGAAACACAAACTGAGTTGATTCCTTGTTTCAGATTTGAAAATGATACATAATTTAGTAAAGAAATGCAGTTTTTAGAGGTATTTTCATGGCGGATTTATTTGGAGGGAAAACAGTTAGAAGAGAGAGAAAAATTATTTTTGATATAACTAACTATTATTACTTTACTCATAAACACGTTTTTCGATTGGGAAATGGGGAAGAAGAATCATCTGAGTGCGTTTTTTAGATTGGGAAATAGAGACAATGAAAGTTATTTGCGCTAAGTTGAATAATAAACTGTTGGCTGCAAATAAAGTCGAGATGGCTTATAAACTGTTTTTGAAGATTATAATCTGAAATATGGCCAACATTGTTGATAGTGTTTAGGTACCATTTGGATGGATCAAATATCATAGAAACTTATCATTCCATCACTACCTCTAGTAATCCTGGAAGATCATTTGATCAAAGTATTCTGATATCTTTCACAAACTGAGCTTATTGGAAGCTATCTTTCATTAAATGTTCACCCATTGTTTCGACATTATTTAATTTCCAGTTTAAGATACCAGCAAGTAAGAAATTTTCCTTGAAACAAATCTAATAACATCATGTTGATAAAGATAATGTGATATGATATCTATATCACTTGTTTGCTGATCTAAGTGATCTAACAAAGGTGCTTTATCTTTTAAGTCAAGGGGAAACCATCACAAAGGTTAGATATCATTTTTACGCACCCAGATTGCGTGATTTTATAATGCTAGGTTTATGCCGTTGATTCATGGCATAAATTTTGAACTTTCCATGTTGGTTTTGCAGGTTGAAGCGACATAATTTTTCATGGCATAATTTCCAAGATGATTATATTAGTTCGGATTAGAATCATTTTTCTTATTACATTATATATGGCGTAGCTGTCACCCTAACGTAAGTTTTCTATTTCTAGACTCAGTTGTGTTTTTTGTACTCAGACTTTTAAGTCGATTTATGAATGACTAAACTGTTAATGCTATTGTGCATAATTGCAGGCTTGCATACTCGATGCGAAAAACCTTGAGATGTGTTGCTATTGCCTACCTTCCACTGGATCTACATAATGTACGACAAGTGAAGAAAAACTCGCTAACTAGGATTGCCTGAAAGTGATCTTGTTTTGCTAGCAATAGTTGGTCTTAAGGCAATAATCTTTAATATCTGGGTGGTTGTCCTTTACTGTAAAATATTTGCCCTCGCATTTGGATGCCTTTTCACTTACTGTCTTATTTACAGCTTGATTTCTTGATAGCAGAGCCATTTCACTTTGGTGCGGAGGGGATGCACGTGATAACCTACTGGTCTAAGGCTATAAAACCGTACCTTACAAAGCAACTACCTATGGCCAGGTGACTTGTTTTCTAATAACCATTCCAACTAGTGTTGCTGCACTTGAACCATTTCCCAGATTAAATAGTGGGTCGAGTGGATTGACTAACGGGTCAAAATTGGTAATTAAGAATCAACTCATTCGGTCGGGTCGACTCAAAACATCATTTGTCCACAATTTCATAAATTAATTTGTAAGCATATGGCCAAAAAGTCAAAAGCTATGGCTACCCAAAATAAATATGTTAGTGTGCAATATGTGATCTGTTTTCTCAAGGAAGTTATTAATTTTTTGTCAAAATTACTTTGAAGGTTTTATGCCATATAAATACATTTAAGCGACTTTTAACCCAGTATAGATAAAGTTATTGAAGCATCTTTTGATTCATCCAGTGGCGAACCACAAACCTGATTAGTTCACCTGAAGATACTGGGAGACAGGATAGAACACCGCTAATGTTAATCCTCTGAGGGGAGGGCTGATCCCCGCCTAAAGTTGCATGTATGATACTGAGGTTTTATGTTATTCTTAATTATATAACTTGACGATACTGGTCAACAACATTACTTACTCTGTAAAATACTCAGCAGGCCCAAGGAGAAGCAGAGAGTGACCCGACCCTCAGTTGTATTTTAAAAAATACACAACTCATTTAACACAGAAAGCCAAGAAATTTCACGACAGAATCTTAAAAGCTGTAGTTTCTGGATTGCGAGGGAGGCAGGTTAAGTTTTTGGATCGCTACATGTATACCCACTAAAACTGCTACATATGTGCTCATTGTATTCTTTTTCCCCCCTTAGGCGATGTTGTATGATGAAACAAGGTTACACTAAACCAGAAAATTTCTTAAGAAAGAGGAGATTATTAGAGCTGGTGGGTCATTAAGATTTGTTGGTTACATAGTGGACATTGTAGACCTAAAGGACCGTGAACCTCATAAAGAAATAAATGCTGACAGAAGTAATTGCTCTATCTTGTCCGTTGGACATGTATGTTTTGCTCATAATTTCGAATCATATTATGCAAAGGTGGGAAAATGGGCGGGTCGTAAGGGTAGGGTAACTGGTCAAGACAACAATGACTATATGCTCTATTATATCTGTCCTATGCACACTCTATTTACTCTCATGTTTTATAGAGCGCTTGCTATCGCAAGAAAATATAATGAGATAAGATCATTTATGATTAAAAAGATGGTAGCATGCTTTCTTGTCACTACAAGAAATATGAGAACAGGTGACGGACTTTTCCCCGGCGACATGTCGCCGGGGAAAGTATTATTAAAAATTATAAAGTTTTATTAATATATCACAAATATATCAAAAATAAAAAAGATGTTTCCCCTGCGACATGTCGCCGGGGAAAGTATTATTAAAAATTATAAAGTTTTATTAATATATCACAAATATATCAAAAATAAAAAAGATGTTTCCCCGGCGACATGTCGCCGTGGAAAGTATTATTAAAGATTATAAAGTTTTATTAATATATCACAAATATATCAAAAATAAAAAAAAGTTTCCCCGGCGA
>BQNB010156058.1:1098-15312 GCA_026074375.1 Tanacetum coccineum | reverse complement strand
ACTATCTGTTGAGGATGTATTGACTGGAGTAGACATGATGAATGAATGGATATTAACTATGAAGTGTGAAAGTTATTGGATCTTAAGTGGTTGTGATGTGATTGAAGTTGTGGTTATTTATGCAATTAACGTTCACGGGATTTTACACGTCTATGATTAAAACCGATAAATAAATTAACGGGATTTTACAAAATCAATAGAAAACCGTGAATGAATAATCGATTGTTGTTGAGGTTTGTTTCTTGTATGATTAATGCAGTTTAAGTCCTTGTTGATGGTTTTGGTTTTGGCTTATGGTTTGATGATTTGTTTGGAATTCGGCGCAGTTAGATTATAAAAAAATTTTTTTTTACCTTATTACCAAAATCTAAATGTGGTGTAAAAATAAGCTAAAAAGTACGTATTACTCAACTTTTTTTTATAATCAAACCGCCGCATATAGATGACTAACTCGCCGCCTATTTAAATAATCAAACCGCTGCCTGTGATTGCAAACCGCCGCCAATAAAATATTGCAAACCGCCGTTGAAACTGAGTAACTCGCCGACAATAAAATAAAGCAAACCGCTGCCAGTTGGTAACTCGCCTCCTAAGCAAACCGCCGTGTGTTTTTAATTTGGGCAGAATAACGTTTGAATTTGCTCACTATTATAATCAAGTCGTCGTGTACCTGCACAACTCGCCACCTAAAAGGCAACTCGCCACAAGAATGGCAAACCGCCGGCTCATAAATATTATTATTATACTCACTTCGCCATTGACCAAGTCAAACCGCCGTGAAGAACAAATACTTAAATAAGCAACCCTTCACGATGAACACAAGGTCAAATTTGACAAAATCACTCAATTAAGCTTTTCTATTCACGAATCAAGGTTCTAACATGCAATACTAAGTGTGTATATCAAGTTTAAACACACCTTAACTCGTATTTCTTTGAGAATCGACCAAAATTAGGCAACTCTCCACGAAGAACACCAAATAATTTTGAATCTTTTTAAGCTAGATTTCGAACTTGAGCCTTGTTAATCACCAAAAAGGAGTCTATGAAGAAAGCCTTTCAAGATATGCTGCATGAATTGGGGGGAAGTTAATCCAACTCATGCATACTATAATGATTCCTGAATAAGTAAAGACACTGAAGATCCAAGCTGGAGTAAAAGTTTCAAGATAAAAAGAACTCAGAAGACATCTTCAACATTGGAAGACTTTACTTTGTTGTATTTCTACTTGTTAAGAACATTGTAAGTAACTTCGTATGTCTACATATTGGGGAAAGATTGTTAGCCTTAAAATACGAAGACTTATATGGAATTACTTTAGTTTACTAACTAAGACATATGCAATAACTAGAAGTGACAATATGCATAAGATAGGTGTATGACTTACTATATATTCCCATCCTTACTTCTAAGGAGGGGTGCAAAAATCATTTGTAACAAAGAAGTGTGTGTGTTTTCTCCTCCTTCTTTCTAGAAAACACACACATCTTCCCATCTCTTTCTCTCTCTAATAATATGGCACTTTACTTATTCTTTCCACCCTGATCTTCGGATCATTGTTTATCTTGTGTTTCTTATGTTTAACATATTGTCTTGAACTTCTTTATGATTATGGGTTGTTAGCTGCTAAACATGTTGATACTCCTTTACTTGATAATACAACTTTAAATCATATTGAGTTTGATGATGATAAAATGCTAAGTGATATTGGGAATTATCAAAAACTGAAAGGAAAATTGATTTATCTTACTAACACTAGACCTTATATTTCTTATGATGTGTACAGTTTGAGCCAATTTATGCATGCTCCTCTCGAGTCTCATTTAGATGCTGCCTTATGAGTCTTAAGGTATCTTAAGGGCTCTCTAGGCAATGGTATTCAAACTAATAAGAATGGTAACCTTAAGATGAGAGCTTCAGCTGATTCTGACCGGGCTAGATGCCTTGCTACCAGGAAATATGTTTATGGGTATTGTGTATTTCTGGGTGAGTCGTTGGTGACCTGGAAATAAAAAAACAGTCTACTTTGTCCAAGTCATCTGCTGAGGCTGAGTATAGAAGCATGGCTTCTGCTACATGTGAAGTAATTTGGTTATCAAATTTGTTGGGTGACATGGGTGTTAAAGGTTTATTGCCTGTTGTTTTATATTGTGACAACAGTTATGCTTTGCAGATTGCTACAAACCCAGTTTTTCATGAAAAATCAAAATATTTTGAAATTTATGTTCACTTGGTTAGAGAAAAAGTTGCCAGTGGTGTTATTAAAACTGAAGAGATTCATACTACTCACCAAATTGCTGTTGTTTATACAAAAGCTTTGGATATTGAGAAACATAAAGTTCTATGTGAAAAACTTGGTCTTTTGGACATGTTCAAAGTTTAAAAGCTTGAGGGAGGGTGTTGAAATATATCAAGCTTTCTTGTATGAAAGTACATGGATTGATTATGACATTTGTTTATTCTTTCTAACACTAATCTTTGGTTTAGTTTGTATTTGTCTATGTCTGATATGTGCAGGGACTTAAGTTGTCAAGATCTAATTCACATCTCGGCTATATATTGTGAAGACCAGAACTAGGGTTCATTCACTTCTTGATATCGATCTCCAAAGCTCTCTTGGCCCTCTCTTTGATCTCTATTGATTTCTGTATTGTTCTTGTATTGATAGATCAAATATTTTGATTTATTCATTCTTCTGATTGTATTCAGTTAGTATTGAGATCACTCATTGTGACTATCATATTTATTGTATTGTAAGTGATTGATCTTATATAGTAAACCAGATGGTGGTTGGTTAGGTTTACTAATATTGTGTATAATTTCTACAAGGCATGAAGCACAATACCATTTCTTGTGTTTTGGATGTTTTTCTTTTACTTGTTATCATGTGTTTAGATAATTATAAAATTATATTGATTTTGTTTTTGTTTAGGACATGTATTTTAATATGTTTAGACACGACCCGACCCAACTTAAGTTATTGAGTGGGTTGTTAAAATTTTCGTATGCACTAAACTAAGAACCACCTTAAAATTCAGTCTGAGTCCGCCACTACACATCATCTCATTACACCCCAACAATACCATCCACCACCCCTTTACCTTCAAATTCCACTACCAATTTCATTATTCACTACCTTCTTAAAAGCCAAACAACAATATTAAAATTCATCATCTTCTTTTAATATTACTAACAACTTTAAAAACCTCTATCATATTTCTCTCTAATCACTAATTATTACCCCACTAATTATTATCAATGCATTCAACTAATTTTGCTAGTTGTGTTAACCACTCTCCACCATCAACAAAACACACCCAAATACAAAAGTGAGGTGATTTGTACATCATTTTTTACCATCCATTGCTAAATTACACTGGTTAATGCACACAGTACAACACTCAGATGCAGGATAAGTGGTGGATGGCAAAATAAAATGGTGTACAAATCACCTCCCAATACAAAAGGGAAGGGATTTGTACACCATTTTTTTGTCATCTACCACTAAATTACACCGGGTGATGCACACAGTACAACACCCAGATGCAGGATTAGTTGTGAATGGCAAAAAAATGAAGTATAATTGAGGGTAAATTTTTTATTTATAGTGCAACATGTTATATAAGCCAAATTCCATTTAAAAAAGCCACACTTTTATGGCTTATCAAAACCCTCTTATATAAGCTCATAAGGTCACTCATATAAGCTTGACCAAACACTTATTTTGAGCTTATATGACACATATAAACTCACAAGCTCATCATATAAGCTTAGTCAAACACTCCCCCCCCCCTCCACCTCTTATTTTCTATTAGCTTGCCACTAATGATCAAATTTCACCCGTTCGATCTATTTTTTGACTTGTACTTTTTCATTTAAAAATAATCTTTTGCTTGATTTTATTACAAACCCGCCAAATCTTGAAATGTGTTTAAACAAGCGTTTTTTACCGAATAAACCATGTGAGAATTCATTTTTGTTGCAGAGACCTCATGGGTATGACATTTCCAAAATAGCCTAGTTGATCGCGCATATATGATGGTGATGAGCTCGATGTACACGTGTCACCACCACATTAATTCTAAAATTATAATAAAAAAATAAAAATAAAAATATATATTGTACCACGTAGGTTGATCGTGCAACCTGTGTGGTGATCAATTTTTTTTTTCAGTTTGTGTCTTTTGCTTTTGACTTTCATTGTGGACATGACATCGCATTTAAGATGATAAAAATCATTTCTCAAAATTAATGTATCTCCGACCGATTCAAAATGAATTTCATTATCTTTTCCCTATAATTTCTAAATTCTAATTGTTGATTTCTTTTTTGTTTACACAACTTACATTTTTGTATAAAGTGATTTTATGTATTGTTGATTTGTGTTGTATATTACTCCGTATACAAAACTTAAAACTACACAAAAACATATTAGTACGTGCACACTTCTCAATGACAAAAAAAATAAAATCATCAAAAAAGTTGCGCGATCCAAAAATAAATAAAAAAATTAACAAATCACCACACAGGTTGCGCAATCAACCTACGTGGCACAATATAATTTTTTTTTAATTTTTTTTATTATTATAACCTTAGAATTAATATAGTGGTGACACGTGTATATCGAGCTCATCACCATCATATATGCGCGATCAACTAGGCTATTTTGGAAATGTCAGACACACGAGGTCTCTGCAACATAAATGAATTCTCACATGGTTTATTCGGTAAAAAACGCCCTAAACAAAGACAAGAAACCCAAATATTTTTCATCAAAATTAAAAGATACAAGTGAAAACTCATATCTAAAAACTTGAAAAGAATAAACAAACTTATAATTTCAATGAAATATGCAAAAGATTTAATAAAAAATAATCGTTAACAATCAACGAATTACAAGAAGAATTGTATAATAAAAATCTTAATTTTATTATACAATTCTAAGTTGTATACAAGATTGAGCCAAATTTAATAAAAGAAGGCTCAAATTTATTGAGACAAACAATTATTTAAATAACCAGATTTCAATTTATTGGAATTTAGATGGTTTATAACTTTTCTTTTATAGTTAAAACTGTTCTAATATATTCGAATCTATTTTAATTTGGCTCAATCTATGAAGTATTTTCCTTGCTTGATTCTTCGTTTAATGTTTTTTCTTTTAATATCTTTATTTTACTTTATATTGTTTTAGAAATCATATACCACATTTCTTATCAAACTTTGAATCTTGTTTTTTTGTGCTAAAACTGTTCTAATATATTAGGTGTATCTCCTGAAACATTCTTGTTTAAGGAAATCTGCTATAAATATTGAAGAATTTAAAGATTTTTCTTTAAAATATCCAAAAGGCATTTGGTGTAGTAGCACAAACATTATTTTTAAATTTCTCTTCTATATTTGTGACTTTATTTTTTATATAACCTTCTTGTAATTGGTTTTTAATCCTTATATCATCTATTTCATTTACTAAATATTTGATATGTTTTTTTTTATTTTCTACAATATTTATGTCTCTTATTTTTATAGAATTTATAAATTCAAAAGTTATTTCTTTTCTAAAAATATTTGTAAAAAGTCTTTTATCATTAACTGCAAAAAGATATAAAGTTGTTATAAAAGGCGATCCTAAAGTAATTTGGGAACTTAGATTCTTTACTAATATGAGATGTGTTTGATGCTTTTAGATTTATATACAAACCCATCACAATAGTGCCGGGCATTCATATCATCATATCCAACCACTTAAGTCGGCGACACCACCACATCCGACGCTTCACTTTTTCTCCAGGTCTGTTGAGTGCATCGTCACTATTATTATTGTTGTAATTATCTTCATCGTTGTTTTAATTATCAAGAGTTAGCTTGGTTTTGGTCTCTTAGACACACGGTGAGAGAGGAGAGTATTTGAGGATTTGAAGAAATCTTAAACAAGTTTTTGCTCATGATATAAATGACTTGAAAACTTGATTGTTGGTTGATGGTGGTATTAAAGTGAGATGAAAAGTGGGTAAAGTGAATTTGTTGTTGGTGGTTTGATATGGTTTGGTTGTGGTCGTGGTTGTGACTGTTACGTGTGGGGTGATAACAAAAATATACGAAGATATAGGGGTGCTTACGGTTCGAAAACCGGATCGGACCGGACCGAAACCGACTTTGGCCAAAACCCCGGACCGAAGACTGGACTGAAATGGTCCGGTCCGGTCCGGTTCGGTCTTCGATCCGGTCCAATAAGGCATAATTGCCCGGTTTTTCGTAAGACCGGACCGATCGGACCGAGGACCGAAAATAAAGGAAATGACGGACCAAAGACCAGACCGAAATAGGTTCGGTCCGGTCCGGTCGGGCCGGTTTCTTGATTCGGTCCGGTCCACGGTCCGTTTTGCTCGCCCCTACGAAGAAGAAGATAGAACATGAAGATGAAGATGAAACTAAGGAAGTGGAAGTGATATTGGGTTAAAGTGTACTTTTTACTGGGATTAATTAAGAAAAAGGAAGTTTTGGAAGACAAAGTAATAGTGTCACGTGTTTTTTTAGTATATATATTTGTTAGGTGAGTTAATTTGAAATGACTATCTTATTCTCACATTCAAGTCACGTTTAACGGTCGATTCTATTATCGTTTGATCAAAGGACTGTGGGTGTTAAGGATTTCAGAGTTTGTGACTATCTATGTCAAAAAGGTAATCAAATGACTAAAGGTGAAACTAAACTTAAACTACAAGAACCATCCTGTAATTTACTCCATATAGAATTTTTTCTAAGTTACATTACATATATAACATGACATAAATAGACACCTTATAGCTTTACCCAAACTCCAAATTGACACCTTATAGTAATCATAGAATCTTTATTTTGATTTGTCGATTAAAGTTAACTGTTTTCACCATAATTTATGAGCATAAATTAAGTTAAAATGCCGTGCCATCTACAAAATCAAGTCGTGATGACACAAGGAAAAAGACATGGGTCATTATCATAAGCATCAATCTAAACATAGTTATGCTTTTTATTTTAATAAAATAGAGTACCGTACGAGATGAAGAAGAAGAATGAAGTAGACTTTGTGAAGCATCTCTCCATTAGTCCATGTTGGACGCTCTTCAACCCTCTTCCACTATTCCGTGTTAAGCGCCTGTCGGCCCTTCTTGTTCCTTCTTCATACACGTTGTGTGTTTCTTGTGATAAACATTGATAACGGACAACGTTGAACGACTAGCACATTCTTGCTACATGTACACTTGTACAATATGTGAAAGTCTGAAAGATAATTTTGACAACACTATTTTTATTTTTGCAAAATATCTTATTATTTCCGGAAACGAGTGTAGTATTATTCTTCTTGTCATCATGTTTGTGTTAGTTTTTGTGTGTTTTATTCTTTATATGCCCAAATGCTCGAAAAAAACATGGTAAACATTCACTGTCTATATGATACATAACGATCGAATCAGCTGCAATGATCAATCTGACAGAATCAATTATGAAAAAGCCGATAAATTTTGGTCAGTGATTCGTCGGTTAATTATCTAACGTGGTAAGTTGAGGGCCGGTTATAATATCATAGAGCACATGTCATATAATTTTTCCCTATTGAAATGGTATCATTGTTGTTTGATTAGGCATTTTAAGTCTTTTTAATAACTCTTTTGAAAGTTGCGAAAATCGTGAATTGTTACTTGGCGGTCGATTTTTTTAGATTGTGATCGGTTCAGGCGGGATTAATCCGTAATTAATCGGATTGGCATTTTCGGCAAGATTAGAGTATTTTCGTCGTCGTGTGCGATATGCGAGAGGGGGGGGGGGTCGATAAGCGCGAGAATTAGCGAGCGCGAGCTGATGCGCGATGGATATAGAGAAGAGCGAGAGCGAGTCGCGAGAGAGAGTCATATCAACAGCGCGCGAGCGCAAATATTAAAAGCGCGCAGCAAGATGCGAGATGAGCGCGCAAAGTTGCGCTATAGCTCTGCCGCGCGGCGCGCGCTCGTGCGAGCGTGCTGACGCGATCGCGCTACCCACTGCCAGAGAGCAGCGCCGTACAGCGCGCGAGCGAAGCCGAGCGTTAAATAATGGGGGGGGAATCAGACAGACATGTCGCCCAGGAGTGGTGGACTATAGTCGTGCCGCGAGTGTGCGTGCGCGAGCGGATCCGAGAGCCACTGCATAGGATGGAGAAGCCGGGGCTCTTAAATTCTGGTCCAAGAGAGGAGATAAAAAAAAAGAGGAAAACTCATATGCGGCTAGTAGCCCTTGGCACGCGAGAGAGCCGAGAGAGGGTCGGCGTGAGAGCGCACTAGAGAGCTCGAGCATGTGAGTGCGAGTGCAGGCGAGTCATAACACCGCGGCGCGCGCGAGGGGGACAGGGTACAAAAATTTTCATTTTGCCCAAAGTGAAGATCCCGTGAGCGAGATGCCACGGACACAACAACATCAAAACCACCATCCGCCACGCGTGAAAGTAACGATGGTGAGTGCGTGGCGGGGTGGGAGATTGAGATGGGGGTTTTGTCCCCATCACCCCCATGACCAGAGCGGCGCGAGAGATCCACGTCTTAGAGCGAATGAGAGGGAGTGCCCGGGCGGGAGGGGGGGAGGACAGAGGTAGGGGGACAGATGGGGGGCCGAATTGTATTGAGAGGAAAAATTTGGATTCGTTTTATGAACATATATAAATGTTAAAAATAATAATGTATAGAGTTATTAAAAAAAGGTAATTACAGGTGAAAAACATGATTATCTCTTTGTGAAGCGAAACAGAGAGAAGGAGAGAGTGTGAGTAGGGCCGTTAAAGGAGGACGGGGGAATTATAAAAATTGGTATAGGAGGGTAATGGAATTGGGGGTAAGATAAAAGTTTTTGTTAATTGAGAAGGGTTAATGATGTGGGTATGATAAATGTGTGGTAGGTGGTGGTGGTGTTGGTTGGTGGTTGTGGTGGTTTTGGTGGGGTGGTTGTTGTTTATGATATGTTGTGTTGTGTTTGTTGTGCGTGGGGTGTGCGAAACGTGGTGTTGTATAGATGAATTGTGTAAGTGGATATTGGGGGATAGGCCACAGGTGTTGTGTTGGGGTTGGGGGTAGTTGGTGGGGGGGGGTATGTATAGAGTATTTTGTGATAATGTGATCTGAGTATGAGCGAGATGTATTTTAAGTGTGGTGGGGGGGTTGTATTTTTTTGTTGGTTATTTATAATTAAATGTTGTGTTGTATAGTTGGTATTTAGGTATAAGTGATTTGTTTTGTGTTGGATTTGTAGTTGGGTTTAGTAGGGAGAGGGATGGGGGTTTTGAGGGGGGGATGAGTTATATAGATTATTTGAGATTGCAGTTATGAATGTGAATCGGTTATTTATATGTAGTAATATTTATGTAACATTATTCGATAGGTCAAGAACATGGCACCTTATAAGAAAGGTTTCTTACCACAACTTTTGGTTCATTAAGCGGAGAGCGAGAGCGAGAGTGAGAGAGAGGAGATGTGAGAGAGAGAGAGCGTAATATTTTTTATAGTGTGGATATGAGAAAAGTTTATATTTGCATATCAGTTTCTCTGTGCAGCAAGTAAAGGGTGGATTAGTTTAAACACTGTAAATGAGGTTTTTGAGTATTAGATAGGATGAAGTGCGGTGGGAGTGGTTGATAGTGGATTGAAGGGATATATTGAAAACCTTAAAATTACTGGTAAAAAAAAGCAGGTCTGTCTTTGTGCTTGGGGTTTTTGATAGTGAATCAGATTTGTTTAAAGTGTGTGTTGGTTATTACATTTAGAATATAAAGATTAAAAATTTTTAATTTTGTTTATAATGAGATAGGTGAATGGTTTATTTGAGTGATTGTTGGGGTGGTAAGTTAGGGATGTGAAGGGGGTATTAAGGGGGGGGGGGGGGGGGTGTATCTGTTATAGTAGTTGCATACGTTTTGAAATCTTGTGGTCCACTCTTGTATTAACTTAAACCTATGAATTCACCAACATTATGTTGACGTTTTAAACATGTTTTCTCAGGTGCTTAACTTGGATTGATTCTTGATGCTATGTGGAGTCTATGTGCTATGTGACTTCGCCAATTTCAAGATTTATCTAATATTTACTCGTTGTCATTATCAAAACTTTGTTATGCTTCCGCTACTTTTAACTTAATTATTATGGGTTGTAAAACTTAAATTTATTTTATTTTATGAAACGAGTAAACTTTTTCAAACGTCCATGATTAGTGGTCGTTCTTTATTGCTTTGTGATCGGATTGTTATGACGTCACGCCCTCAGACACGTATTCCGTCTAGGCCCCGTTTGGGGGTGTGACAAATAGCGAAACTCATCCTATTAAATATATGAACAACAACATGTGCCCCAATGTCTTGAGCCATGGAGAACTTCCGAATCCGCTTCAACAATGTAACCGCGTCTGCCTCTAATTCCTCCAAAGAGGAGAAAGAAAAAGGAAGAAACCCATATCCAATAGCCGCACACTTAACCATATACTATCCACGTTTACGCTGTTCAGCATCAATCACCGCCCGACCGGGTACAAAATCTTCTGGTTTGCGTCAAAGGGGAAGATCCAGTCAGAGCCACACACACATCAAAACCTCCACCCCACGAGTAAAGTAACATATCTGCTGGACGTAATGGTTTGTCACACCCCCATCCAACCCGATATCAACTTCTTTACCAGCTGAAATCCCCAAACGATAACAAATGTCGACAAGAGTATCACGTACAACATTATGACGATATTTAATACCAACAATACCAGGACACAATACAACATGGTCTCCATAAATATCCCAATTAAAAACCCTTGAGCAAGCTGAACAAGGCTTCGAAACCGAAAATAAGGTGACACCTAACTGATAACGCAAAACACAATGGTAAGTCTTACCGTTCATAGTTTGTCCTAACCCAGAAATAGAGACCGCCCTAAGCCAGTCAGAGGTACGATCCTCCCTTATTATTTTTTTTATAACATCACTTTATTATTATTATTATTATTATTATTATTATTATTATTATTATTATTATTTTGCAAACAGTTGAGTCGAGCATCGCATCCAAGAGACTTTTGCACATGTTTTCCACTTATGTATGAATTATGGAAGGTGATTTGTACATATTATTTTTTTGACATACACCACAAAAGTATATCCAATGATGCACAGTAATATACATAGTATAACATCCTGATGCATGTTTTGTGATGTATGACAAAAAAAATAGTGTGTACAAATCACCTCCCATTAATTATACTCATAGTACTATTCTTTTCTCGATCATATAAAAGTATATGGTCTATTTCTAATTTAAACGTCTGATCGAGTTTCTATTTTGGAAGAATTATTTGCCTTCGTATAAACTAATATTTGAGATTGCCTTTCATCATTTCATGGTATACTGTATAGAGTGCTTACAAATAATTAACAAGTATCGATATGTCATAAACATAGCACCTTATAAGAAAGGGTTTTGTTAACCACAACTTTATGGGTTGTGATTAAGCTTACCATAATTATAAAATAGTATTTAATGAACTCATGATTTTTATATTTATACATGAGAAAAGTTTATTTGCATATCAGTTTCTCTTCACATATCAAGTGACAAATTTCCACCATTCATTTAAGTTTGATCTAATGATAGGGATTAATCTAAGATTTAATTTTATTTAATGGATAAGATTAAACCTTAAAAAACATCCACCACTCATTCTTACTTTTGTGTTTTTTAATCAAAACACACTTTCACCCTTATTTTTAAAAATTACATATCGCAAAAACCGCAAAACATTAAGATACATAAATTACACCATCGTGACGAGCATTAAATTATCTATCAATAGAGGGGCACTTTCATATACTTTTGACAAGCGTTTTTTTTGTTTTTTTGTATTTTCTCGGTGTAGTATTTTGTTTGGTATATCACGTGTGATATTACACTAATATGTAAGTTAGAACACTTCACATGCTTTCGTAAAACGGGTATAAATATTTGTGTCAAACTTCAGTTGCCTCATCGGTTTTGGCATTGAAAAGTATATATATCTTTAGTTTTTCAACAATTTATCATACATAATTTTTGGACCTCCAAATCAAAACAGTTTATTTATAGAAGTTGGTGAATATCGAATAATTTTATTTTTTTATCATCAAACCTACTTGAAGTATCACATGTGATATAACATATTTGAACGTTCGAACAATCAACACGATGTCATGAAATGAGCGTAAGTATTTGTGTAAAACATTAAATGGTTCATCATGTTTGACATTAAAAAATAAACATCTTCACCATTCTAACCATATATCAAAAATAATTTGTGAAAATTAAATTAAAACACTATTTTCTCATAAAACTATGTTTTAACCCTTTTAATCCTACTAACAGTATAATATCACAAGTGATACATAACATTGATTACATGTTACGAATTTCAAAAATAACCACAGTTAGTGCCAAATTATATTGCTTTATCACATGTGATATTAATTATATGTGGAATACCATGACTAATGTTATATTATATTACTTTATCACATGATATATTATTATTATTTATTTATCACTGGTGATATTACAATGTCAGGGATAATAAATGTTAAGCCACGGGTGAATCTTACTTTATAAAGGTATTAGTATAGGGTTTAGTGGTTAGGAGTTTAGGGTTTAGGGTATAAATTTTAAAGTTTATGTATATATATCACTTGTGATGCTACACTTAGTAGTTTGAGGTTTAGGTTTTTGGTATAGGGTAGTGGTTAGGGGTATAGGGTTTTTGGTATATATTTTAAAGTTTATGTATATACTACCTCCGTCCCAAAATAAGCTAAGTGTCCAGTTTGACTTTTTAGAGTCAAACTCATTCAACTTTGACCTTAAATACTTTTATGTGTGTTATATAATACTTGATGCAAAATATAAGAATGGATTGGGTTTTAAGTGTATTTTTCAGTGGTATAATTTTCATCAAGTATTATATAACACAAAAATAAATATTTACGGTCAAAGTTGAACCAGTTTGACTCTGAAAAGTCAAACTGGACACTTATTTTGGGACGGAGGGAGTATCACTTGTGATATTATACCTAGTGGTTAGGGGTTTAAGGTTTTTGGTATAGGGTTTAGTGGTTAGGGGTTTAGAGTTTTTGGTATAGGGATTAGTGGTTAGGGAGGGGGTTTAGGGTTATTGGCATAGGGTTTAGTGGTTAGGGGTTTAAGGTTTTTGTATAGGGTTTAGTGGTTAGGTGTTTAGGTTTTTTGGTATATGGTTTAGTGGTTAAGGGTTTAGGTTTTTGGTATAAGGTTTAGTATATATCATTTGTGATATTATACCTAGTGGTTAGGTATTTAGGGTTTTTGATATAGGGTTTAATGGTTAGCGGTTTAGGATTCTTGGTATATATTTTAAAGTTAATGTATATATCAGCACTGATATTATACCTAGTGGTTAGAGATTTAGGGTTTAATGGTTAAGGGTTAGGGTTGTTGGTATAGAGTTTAATGGTTAGGGGTTTATGGTTTTTGGTATAGGATTTAGCGGTTAGTGGTTTAGTGTTTAGTGGTTAGGTGTTTAGAGTTTTTGGTAGGGTTTAGTGGTTTATGTATACATCATTTGTGATATTATACCTAGTAGTTAGGGGTTTAGGGTTTTGGGTTTGAGCTTTAGTGGTTATGGGTTTAGAGTTTTTGGTATGGGTTTTAAATTTTATGTATACATCACTTGTGATATTATACCTAGTGGTTAGGGGTTTAAGGTTTAGGGTTTTAGGTATATGGTTTAATAGTTAAGTGTTTAAGGTTTTTATTATATATTTTGAAGTTTATTTATATATCACTTGTGATATTATACCTAGTGGTTAGGGGTTTATGATTTTTGGTATAGGGTTTAGTGGTTAGGGGTTTAGGGTTTTTGATATAGATTTTAGAATTTATGTATATATTACTTGGGATATTATATCTTGTGGTTAGGGTTTTAGAGTTTTTAGTATAGAGATTAGTGGTTAGGGTTTAGGGTTTTTGATATATATTTTGAAGTTTATGTATATATATATATCATTGTGATATTATACCTAATGCTTAGAGGTTTAGGGTTTTGGTATAGGGTTTGGTGGTTAGGGGTTTAGGTATTTTTGTATAGGGTTTTATAACACCCTGTGTTTTCAAGTCATTGACGACATCAATAAATTCACAATGTATCTTTTGTATTGTACGCATTTGCTTT
>BQNB010156055.1:0-15313 GCA_026074375.1 Tanacetum coccineum | reverse complement strand
ATTTACCTTTATATCATGGTAATTATATGTTAAAAAAAATGAAAAAAAATTGAAAAAAAAAATTGTGGTAATAATAATTATAAACTGTGGGCTGATAAAAGTTTGCTGCATCTTGCCGACTCACAACCGATGTTGCAGCTTTCTAAAAGGTCGAGGATTTCCTTAAGAATGAATAATTATATTAAGTGTAGTAAACGTGAATTAATAAATATAAGGAAAATCTCTTTTTTCTTAAATTTAAATATGCTTTTAAACTAAGACTATTCCGTTTTTAAATTGTGATTTTATTAATATACGGGAAGCGTAAGAGTTTTTGAAAACGAAGGTCCGTGAGTCCCGATACTAGTCTCTGTGGGGTGTCAAAAGCCTGGTCACTTAGCCGCAAGGTTGGGATGTGCCGAGACGAAAGTCGCTACATGGGATGATCTCGCCTTCAAACTCATTATTCTCGGGTGGAACGTGAAGCATAGAATTTTGCAAAACGTTGATCCATGGTTGAAATTCGAAATGGCACATTCACCTAAGATATAATAATTATCAGGAGTGAAAAGTTCACAAGTTACAAATATGAGTATTGTTAGCATCTTAACTTATATTTAACGGTGATTTCGTTTTAAGCTTGGTTTGGAATAAGTGAAAAGTCGGGAACGATGAATTTATTCTTTTTGGGGAATTTTAAGATTGAAATGTTTCTTGTTCTATGATCCCTAAAAGTTATAAAATAACGAAAGTCAAACATGTTAGTTAGTTGCTTGAAATGAAAAGTACAAAAAATGAGAAAAAGAAAAAAAAATACAAAAATATGTGTGAGAATAAGTGTATATATTTAAAAATGGTAAAAACGGGGCTTTTCAAAGCTTTTAATTCTTTAATTCCCCTTGATGAACACTTAGCTACTTTTTGAGGTAATTAGTCGAGGGGGTTTGAGGGTCTTAGTTTTTTTAAGTGTTTACTTATGGCATTGCGTGAGGACACGGCAATAATTTAGTATGGGGGATTTTGGTATGTGCCTAAATACATATACCTTTGACCTTTAAAATTGGACTTAAATGATCAAAAATGTACCAAAAATACATTGTATTTGTATGTTTTCACTTGTATTGTGCAGGAAACGGATATTCGAGAAAATGACGAAAAATCAAGCAAAAACGGACAAAACCGAGCACGGAATGGAAAAGCGATGGAAGAGCGTGAAAAAGTCAAAGTCAACCAAAGTCAAAAGTCAAAGTCCAAGTCAACCTCGAAAAAGTCAAAGGTCAAGACTGAAGCCGAAAACGAAGAAATACTTAATGGGCCACCCGTACCCATCCAATGGGCCGGGCAGCCCATTAAGCTATTATTACCAAGACTTATAAGCCTTTAAGGCTTAAATGGCCCAATTCCCCTTTAAATTTACTCACGGCCCAAACAATACAACAAGGCCCAAACCATTACCCATTAACCTTTAACCCCATTAACCCATACCACCCTTTTATACCTTACACTGTTAGTCCTTAAAGGACTGTGGTTGCAAACAAGCAATACAACTTCAAGGACTAAAGTTGTTTAACCCACAAACTTATATCATCCCAAGGACCACCCATGCAAAAACCTTATACAAAATCAGGGGCCATTTCTGCCATTTCCCAAAAACCTTTACCTTATACCTAGTCAAACCCCAAAACAAATTCTCGCCCAATATTACTGTTTATCTTCCCCAAACGAACCCCACAACAAACCTGTCACTTTCCCATCTCACCCCACTTCACAAACCTCCAAAAAAACATCTTGGCAATCCTTTGCTGTCCCATTGGTTGAAGGTCAACGACAATAAATGGAGGGATCAGATTAATTGGCTTGAGAACACTCAATTTTAATGGCTGAGATTGAATTTTAGACTTATACTCACACAAGAAGCACACAACTTCAAACTCACTCAGTGAAGAAGAACATTTTGAAGACCAAGTTTGAAGAGTCTTAGTATAAATATAGGATATTTGTAGCTATTCTCTTTTGTCGAATTTTTGTTAAGTCCAGCTTTGTATTAACAAAAATTTGTACCAATTTTAATATTGCAATTTAATTACTTGTCATTTAATTTTTCTGTCATTTAAATACTATCTTTGTAATTTTTCTTAAGTAAATGAAAATTTCAAGTTTTCTTTAATCATAATCATTTAAATTACTTGTCTTTTAAATACTGTTTGTTAAGCTCTTATATAAGCTTTTAAGTCATTAAAAGCTTATATAAAAGTCTGCTTAATTTCCTGTCTAAAAATCAAAAAATTCACAAAAAAGACTCACCCCTAAAAGTACCTCAGCATTTTGGAAGATAAGCTAGCTTGGGAAGAGCTTATAGACCACACTAGCTTGTCTTTGACAAGCTAGAGCTTGTAGATTACTTTTATTCACCCTGTTTTGAGCAAGGGTTTGGTGAGTTTCCTTTTTCATTTTTTGCTTATTACTGTTCATCTGCTTATTTTTGCTTCTTTACTGCTTAATCTTGCTTATTTATGTTTATTTATGCTTACTTATCTTTATTTGTTGCTTTGATGTCATTCATTTAAGTTTTTATGCTAAACTGCCTTTGAGAGCTTATTCTGCTTATTATCTTATTTGCTTATTTAAGTGCTTATCTTTGCTTGTAATCTGCTTATTTTAGCTTAACTTAGCTTTGTTGTCATCTGTGTTCAAAACCTTGTGCTTAAATCAGTCTAATTTAGCTAAAAATTTAATTTGAAAAACTTAAAGGGGTGTTTGGCATAAGGGGTCAAACGGGTCAAAGTGGTTTGAAAAACCTTTTGGGTCATTTGGGTATCTTGTACTAGCTTTCTTGAGTCATTTTCAACCTGTTTTCAAAAGTTTTAAGGATTAAAAATTTGTTTTCAAGTCTTGTCTAAAAGGTGTTTAACTTGTTAGATCAAAAACAGTTTCATCTAGCTTATTGGATTAAGACTTTTTGGTAAATTTTTAAAACTTGTTTTAGTGTCCTTTTAGTGTCTTAATTCAGTAGGATAAGTGTCTTTTAGTTTTGCTTGTGTTTTATCAAATCTGTCACAATATTGTCAGGTGTCTTTTTTTAAAAAAATAGCTTTTTCAAATTCATTTTTAGAATAGCTAGAATTATTTTTAGGGTCTAAAATTTTAAGCATAAGCTCATTGGAGGTCAATCTCCATCTTTTTAAGCTTATCTTAGGTTTTAAAGCTTATTTACTAGCTTGTTTTTATGCCTGCAAATTGCCTTTTGTCTTTGAAAAACCTTAAGAAAAGTCTGCATGTACTGAGTGAAAAATAGTTTTTTCTTAAGCCTTTCTCAAGGCTTCTTTGATTTTCAAATTCAATTTTCTTTGCTGATTTAAAAAGCCCTTAGGACAGGCTTTAAACTAGTATAAGCCCCATAGCCATAAGGATCCATCTTGAGGCTTAAAAATAAGCCCAAAGTTTGTCTCCAAGGCTGTTTGCCTACCAGCTTATTTCCATTTTTGCTTATTTGCATTTTTTCTTTTCTGCCTTATTTCCTTTGTTTATTTTGGTTAAGACTTGCTTATTAGGTGTAGTTGATAATCTGTTTTTGCTTATTTCATTTTCACTTGTGCTTATTTGTCTTAATTAGCCAAACATTTTTTTCCTTTTAGTCACTTAGTGTAAAAAAGCCCATTCTGTCATTTAGTTGCTTATTTCTGTGCTTATTTTAGTTTGTTTTATAAGTTTTCAAAAAGAAAAGTTTCAAAAAGTAAAAACGGGGAAATTGGGAAGTTGGGGGTGAGCAAGGCTCAAACCCTCAACCTCAACCAACCTCTACCCGTTTTCACACACACACCCTTTACCGCTGCACCCTTGGGACTTTTTCGTTATAGTCCCAAGAGGTTTGGTATTTAAGGCCTTTTGGCCATTTAAGCTAACAGCCTTATTTGCTTATTTTCTAGCTTATTTATAAGCTGTTTTTCAAATCTAGTATTTTTCTTTCATTCTCTATAACTTAAAGTATTTTCCAGAATTTTTTCAGATTTTTCTCATTAAGTTTAGTATTTTTAATTAATTTTTCTTTTAAAACAGTTTTTAAATCATAAAAAATTATTAAAAAGTCAAAAAAATATAATTCTTTTTTTTCAAAATTTTCTTTTATCATTTAGCACCTAGGAAAATTAGATTTGGATTCGTAGGTTTAAAATTTCAAAATTTTGTTTTTTAAAGAACGGGATTTGACCCCGTTCTTGTTTTTAGGTTTAAATCCATCGTTTGCTTTCGTTTTTAGGTTTTCCATATTTGTTTTTGCATTTTAATCGTAGAATTAGAAATCCCATCCTAAAAATCTTTAACCATTCAAAAACGCGATCATGAACTCGATCGATTCTCAATTCACGCCTCGTTGGGAAACGACCCGGGGGAGTTTTGATTTTCCTTTGGTCAAAAGGAATTTTTTAAAGTCTTTCGGAATACGTATACTATAATTGATATATAATAACCCCTCAAAAAGGTCGGTTATCAAAACACTTTGCAGCATTAAGAGCTCAAGAGAAAAGGAGCAAGCCACCAATTAAGGCATAAAAAAGAAATACAATGTCTTCCTATTTAAAGAACATGGATGGATACAAACACAATCAGCTGAAGAGCAAAAGTTATGTTGAGATCCAGGAGATGTTTGATAAAGAGATGAAAAGGGTAAACACTTTTGTAGACATGAATATAGATTTGGTGAAAAGCAGTAAGACAAGAACAGAAGGAAGTTATAAAAGAGCAGGGGATGAGCTTGAATCTGATAACTCAAAAAAGCAGAAGATAGATGTGCATGTAGAAGCTGAAAAAGATGATGATCAAGAGGAGGTAGAGATGAAAAAGCATATTGAGATAGTTAAAGATGATGAGGTAGCAATTGATGCTATACCTCTAGCTACCAAACCTCCAGTGATTGTTAAATACAAGATTATCAAAGAAGGAAAGTTTGTATACTTTCAATTGATAAGAGCTGATGGAAGTTCAAAAAGATACTTATCAATGATCAAGATGCTCCAGAATATTGGTAGAGAAGACTTAGAGACCCTTTGGAAGTTGGTTAAAGCTAAATATTGGAATACAAGGTCAGAGGATGAATATAAAAGAGTGTTATGGGGTGATATGAAGGTAATGTTTGAACCTGACATAAAAAGTGAAGTATGTAGAAATCTACAGGGATACAAAGTTATTTGGAAGTTGTTTGATATATGTGGAGTGCACTTTGTAAGGTTTAAAAATCTACATATCTTTATGTTGGTTGAGAAAAGATATCCACTTACACCAATAACAATCTCAAACATGCTAAACAAAAAGCTTCAAGCTGATCATTAGAATGAGATGTGCTATCAACTACTCAAGCTCATGACAAAGCAGGAAAAGGGTCAAAGTGTTTGAATACATCCTCCTGATAGTGATGAAGACTTTTAATGAAGAAACTTGAAGATTCAGAAGATGAATATTAAGTTTAGGGGAGGATTGCTAGGATTAAAAGACTTCAAGATGATTCTTAGAGTTACTACTGCTTAGGTATATATTAGTGCTGTCAAGCATAACTTAGTGCTGCTGGTAATACTAATAAAAATTATGCTAAGTAGTTAGTACTGGTAGTGTAAAAGTTACTACTACTAGTTACTACTGTTAGTATATATTAGTACTGTTAGCATAAAGTTACTGCTGCTAATAGAAGTTAAGACTGCTCAGAGATAAAGACTGAAAATATACTAAGTAGTTACTACTGCTAGTACAAAAGTTAGTAATGCTAGTGTATGTTAATACTGCTAGAGTAAACTTTTAAGTGGTTAATACTGCTTGTGCTCAGTTACAATTGCTAAGTGATTACTACTGCTGGAAGGATTATGCTGACAGGGATGAGATCAAAGATTGATTGGAGAACAAGAATACTTACGAAGATAAGTATTAGTTATTTGTAAAGAAGATATGTATAACTTATTTGTTTAGGTGATTATATTTGTTTATAGAAAAGATCATGATAAGTTAGGAAAGTATTGTAAGCCTTGTAGGACTCCTTGGTGTATAAAAGAAGGTCCTAAGGCATAATGTTAGGAGTACATCTTTGATATTCGTAGCTTCAGGTTATTTTGTAACCCTATCACTATTCAGAGTGATCGTTTCATATTGAGGCTGAAAGTTTAGTAAAAGTTTGTTTACTGTTTTATTGTTCTTCTTAGTATTGCAAACTAGTTTCCACATAGTTTATGATATTCTCAATCTTAGTTTCTACTATAGTTGTTTTGGATCTATCCAACACAACTAAGCTTTAACAAGCTAAGTAAGATCTGTTCAAAAAAGATCAACATTTATAAAACAAGTCGTACAACTAGCTTCTAAATGCAACAAGGATTAAGGAAATATAAGTTTTATTTGAAAAAGATGAACTTACATGGATGAAGGATTTAGAAGATGATCAAGACTAAAGAACACCCCGAATAGTGTTCTAAATACCTAAATAACTATATAAATCAACCCCGAATAAACCTTGATCTTCAAAATCTTGATCAAAATAATTTATAAGTGTTTGTATGTGTGTTGATGCTCGGCCGAAACCCACAAGAAGAGAGGAAGAAAAAGAATTTAGTTGGTGTATGTTTTTAATGAGAGAAATAGTGTTGGTGCAATGAAATAGGTGAATGGTTATATAGGAATTCAAATGTCTAGGTGCATAGTATAGGATTAGACCCTAGGACCATTTTAAAAAAAGAATCCAAGGATTACTTGTATAATTTGGAGACCAACAAGCTAGAAAAGAGATGGTGTGAGAGGATGTGGGGGGGGAGGCTATGCGGATCGTACAGCGGGGGGGTGGTGGGGGAAAGGTGAGTGAGGGTACTTGGTGTGTGTAGGTCGCCGCGCGCGCGGGTTAGGCGTTGTCTCATGGGGGAGGGGGTGCGGTGTCGTGTGATTGGGTTTATTTTTTGTGGGGCACGGGGTTAAATGTTTTTGTGGTGAGAATTAGGAGGGTGGGTGGTGTGCTTTGCGTTGTTGGGTGGTGAGTGATCGTGCTGTTGATGTGTTGGGGGGGTGGGAGTGGGGGGGAGGATGTGGGTGGGTCCTGGGGGGTGGTGTTGGTTGGGTAGAGGTTTAGTTGTGGGTTGAGGGGTGGGGGGCGGGACGGGTTGGGGTGGAGGGGTTGTTTTGTGGTGGGTGGTGGGTTTTTATTTTGGGGTATTCTCCCCGCTCCCTCCCCATCTTATGCGTGCCCCCCGTGCTTACGCCCCCCCGCCCCCTCCCCCCCCCCGCCCCACCCTGTTCCAAGCCTTCCCCCCAATGTACACCCCCTCCACCATCCCCCCCCCCCCACCCCGACCCGCCCCCTCCGTATTCCCCTAAACCCTATCCGGCCGCCCTGCGAGTTAGGGGGAGTGGGGAAAAGGGGGGGGGCGGGGGAAGATGGGTGCGTGTTGGGAGGAGGGGGTGGGGTGGTTAGGTGTGGGCCGGTGAGTTGCAATTATATAGGTGGTGGTTGTCGTGTGGAGAGGGGTGGTTATCTAGGAGTGGGCGTTGTGGGTAGTATGCGTTCGACTGGTCGTGGGTCTGGTGGGCAAGCGGGGGTGGGTTAGAGGTGTTTGGGTGGCGTGGTTGAGTTTTGGTTTGTGTTGTGCTACACACCACCCGCCCCTCCCCCCGGGCACCCATCGCGCCCCCCCCCGCCCAAGGCTATGGTTTTGGTGGAGTTGGGTGAGATGTGGGCGTGTGGTTGGGGTGGGTGTGGGGTTGGCAGTAGGTTGGGGGTTAGGTTTTAAGGATGTGGGGAGGGGGCTTGTGGTCTGTTGAGGGGAAGGGAAGTAGAATTATCGTCACCTTCCGAGTCGTAATCATCACTCTCAATACCCGGTGGTATTGAGTCATCCGGACCGGGAAATATATCGATCTCTTCCCTAAGAGAGTCACTATCCTCAACGGGGATAGGAAATGTGGGAAGAGACTCGATGATCGTATTTGGATTAGCATGAAAATCTTCCGGCGGACGGGGAGATGAATTATCGTATAGCAACCTCTCCATAAGACTAATATATTCCTCGTGCTCTCTATTAACAATTCTTGGAGGAATTGTTATGAGTTCACCGGCGAACTCATCGAAGAGAGAATCAATCTTGGGAGAGGAAGCCATCAAAGTATCACGATTGAGTAATGATTCAAGAAGATAAGACTCGGTATCAAAACGATCATTTTTCGGAGTAGAATCGAGGTCTTCATTATGAATCGGATTAAACTCACTAGAAATGATTTCCTCGTCAAGATCAAAAAGAGGGTTCGAATAAGTTTTAAAACTCATTTCGTGAATAACCTCCTCATGACTTGACTCGTCATCACTAGAGGTAGAATCGTCGAAGAGAGGATTGGAAAACGTTGAAAAATTTGTCGTTTGAGAATCATCACAATCGGGCACATCACACTCACTTTCGATATCAGAAAAGTCCTCAGACTCACTTAGGATTAGGACAAGGTTCTCAACACTAGACTTTATTAATTCGTCCGATTCCTTTGCCGGATTAGTGTCAAGATGCTCATCCTCCATTATGAGAGAGTCAACGGGCTCCATAGTTGATAAAACGGGTGTGATTGCAATACACGAAGGAAGTTCAGAAATAACGTCACTCAATGGAATAGAACTTTCTTCGTCATCTTCATCATCGTAAATAAAATTGAACCGTTACGAAGTTCTAACATAAGTTGCCTGCTCTTGTTGCAGAAGCTCTTTCTCCTTTTTCCTAATTTCAATACTCATTCCATTGAAATTATGTTTAAGCTCACCGATCTTAATCTCAATATCAATCCTCCCATTACAATAATCCTTTCCATTAATTAAAGTTTTCATTTCATCTAAATACTGCTTCTTCAGATCCTCCATATCTTGGATACTCATCTCTTGAGGAGGTTGATGAATGACGGGAAACTACAGGGGTTCAATTTAGTCAAAACCGGAATAATTAGAATCATAACACGGATTAGGTTCGTAATAATTCATCGGTTGACATTGAAAAGTCTCATGAGGACCCTCACAATTTTCACAATAAGGCTCATCGAAGATCAATTTATCACATTGAAAAGTCTCATGAGGACCCCCACAACGGGTACAACAAAGATACTATGGAAGACTTGGTGAAGTTTGTGGGAACTCATCATAGTTTTGATTGTAGCATGGTTCCAGGTTTGGAGCTTGCGGTGTACAATAGTAACCATAACGAGCATCGTTCCTACATAACTCATAAGAGCATGTCTGATACTTGGGTTGTGGAGTGTAGTCGGAAAAGTTTGGAGAATTATTAAAAGAATCAGGATTTGGATTAATGACTGAATTGCACATATAACAAAATCCATCTCTACAATTTTTTCCACACTGCTCACAAATACACCGGTAACAATGGTCTTCATCTTCGTTCATACGACTTGTACAATGAAAACAATGACGATAGTCGAATGAAGCCATAAGAATTAAACAATTAAGAGGGATATGAAGAAGAATTAAATGGAAAAGAGGTTAAAGGAGATTATTTTTGGTTTTTCATATTTTATTAAAGGACAAAATGAGATCGAATAACTTAAACCAATAATCAACTTGTTTCACGGTAGCTCTCTAAAAGAAAAAACGCGCAAAGGAGCAGAGGAGCGGGAAAGCGCGAAGCTATTAAAAACCTTCTCCTTTTGGGTCGTAGTTCCACGGAACAACCCTCCTTATACCCCTCTTATAGTTTGTTTATCAATCAAAGGTGATTCGTACCTCGCAAGTGACACAAAGGCAAGTTTTAAATCTTTTGTTCGGGAACTTATTAATGGAAATACTCAAAGTTTAGAGTATTGATTTGATGATGCATTTTAATCTTATTTAAGGAAAAAAAATATATTTTTTGATTTTTCTTTAAAAAGAAATGGAAAATATTTTTGTATTTTTATATTTTTAAAAAAATAAGAAGAAAATATTCACAAACGAAATTGATAACTTCACGAGGGAAGGGTCTTCAAACACTAATCTTCAAACGTTCACGATAATCGTTCACACCTCCCCGGCAACGGCGCCAAAATGATAACGACCTTTTTGAGGGGTTATTATATATCAATTATAGTATACGTATGAAAGACTTCAAAAAATTCCTTTTGACCAAAGGAAAATCAAAAATCCCCCGGGTCGTTTCCCAACGAGGCGTGAATTGAGAATCGGTCGAGTTCGTGATCGCGTTTTTAAATGGTTAAAGATTTTTAGGTTGGGATTTCTAATTTTACGATTAAAATGCAAAAACAAATAAAGAAAACCTAAAAACGAAAGTAAACGAGGGATTTAAACCTAAAAACGAGAACGGGGTCAAATCCCGTTCTTTAAAAAACAAAATTTTGAAATTTTAAACCTACGAATGCAAATCTAATTTTCCTAGGTGCTAAATGATAAAAGACAATTTTGAAAAAAAAAGAATTATATTTTTTTTACTTTTTAATAATTTTTTATGATTTAAAAACTGTTTTAAAAAGAAAAATTAATTAAAAATACTAAACTTAATAAGAAAAATCTGAAAAAATTCTAGAAAATACTTTAAGTTATAGAGAATGCAAGAAAAATGCTAGATTTGAAAAACAGCTTATAAATAAGCTGGAAAATAAGCAAATAAGGCTGTTAGCTTAAATGGCCAAAAGGCCTTAAATACCAAACCTCTTGGGACTATTACGAAAAAGTCCCAAGGGCGCAGCGGTAAAGAGTGTGTGTGAAAACGGGTAGAGGTTGGTTGAGATTGAGGGTTCGAGCCTTGCTCACCCTCAACTTCCCAATTTCCCCGTTTTTACTTTTTGAAACTTTTCTTTTTGCAAACTTATAAAACAGACTAAAATAAGCAAAGTTAAAAAGTGACTTTTTTGTAAAACTCAAAATAAGCACAGAAATAAGCAACTAAAATGACAGAATGGGCTTTTTTACATTAAGTGACTAAAAGGAAAAAATGTTTGGCTAATTAAGACAAATAAGCACAAGTGAAAATGAAATAAGAAAAAACAGATTATCAACTACACCTAATAAGCAAGTCTTAACCAAAATAAACAAGGGAAATAAGGCAGAAAAGCAAGAAATGCAAATAAGCAAAAATGGCAATAAGCTGGCAGGCAAACAGCCTTGGGGACAACCTTTGGGCTTATTTTTAAGCCTCAAGATGGAACCTTATGGCTATGGGGCTTATACTAGCTTAAAGCCTGTCCTAAGGGCTTTTTAAATCAACAAAGAAAAATGAATTTGAAAATCAAAGAAGCCTTGAGAAAGGCTTAAGAAAAAGTTATTTTTCACTTAGTACATGCTGACTTTTCTTAAGGTTTTTCAAAGACAAAAGGCAATTTGCAGGCATAAAAACAAGCTAGTAAATAATCTTTAAAACCTAAGATAAGCTTAAACAGATGGAGATTAACCTCCAATGAGCTTATGCTCAAAAATTTAGACCATAAAAACAATTCTAGCTATTCTAAAAATGAATTTGAAAAAGTTGTTTTTTTAAAAGAAAAGACACTTGACAATATTATGACAGATTTGATAAAACACAAGCTAAACTAAAATACACTTATCCTACTGAATTAAGACAATAAAAGGATACTAAAACAAGTTTTAAAAATTTACCAAAAACTCTTAATCAAATAAGCTAGTTAAAACTGTTTTTGATCTAACAAGTTAAACACCTTTTAGACAAGACTTGAAAACAAATTTTTAATCCTTAAAACTTTTGAAAATAGGTTGAAAATGACTCAAGAAAGCTTGTACAAGATACCCAAATGACCCAAAAGCTTTTTCAAACCATTTTGACCTGTTTGACCCCTTATGCCAAACACCCCTTTAAGCTTTTCAAATCAAAATTTTAGCTAAATTAGACTGATTTAAGCACAAGGTTTTGAACACAACAAAGCTAAGTTAAGCTAAAATAAGCAGATTACAAGCAAAGATAGGCACTTAAATAAGCAAATAAGATAATAAGCAGAATAAGCTCTCAAAGGCAGTTTAGCATAAAAACTTAAATGAATGACATCAAAGCAACAAATAAAGGCAAGTAAGCATAAATTATCTTAAATAAGCAAGATTAGGCAGTAAAGAAGCAAAAATAAGCAGATGAACAGTAATAAAGAAAAAATGAAAAAGGAAACTCACCAAACCCTTGCTCAAAACAGGGTGAATAAAAGTAATCTATAAGCTCTTCCCAAGCTAGATTATCTTCCAAAATGCTGAGGTACTTTTAGGGGTGAGTCTTTTTTGTGAATTTTTTAATTTTTAGACAGGAAATTAAGCAGACTTTTATATAAGCTTTTAATGACTTAAAAGCTTATATAAGAGCTTAACAAACAGTATTTAAAAGACAAGTAATTTAAATGACAATGATTAAATAAAACTTGATATTTTCATTTACTTAAGAAAAATTACAAAGACAGTATTTAAATGACAGAAAAATTATATGACAAGTAATTAAATTGCAATATTAAAATTGGTACAAATTTTTGTTAATACAAAGCTGGACTTAACAAAAATTCAACAAAAAAGAATAGCTACAAATATCCTATATTTATACTAAGTCTCTTCAAACTTGGTCTTCAAATGTGCTTCTTCACTGAGTGAGTTTGAAGCTGTGTGCTTCTTGTGTGAGTATAAGTCCAAAATTCAATCTCAACCATTAAAATTGAGTGTTCTCCAAGCCAATTAATTTGATCCCTCCATTTCTTGTCTTTGACCTTCAACCAATGGGACTACAAAGGATTGCCAAGGTATTTTTTGGAGGTTTGTGAAGTGAGGTGAGATGGGAAAGTGACAGGTTTGTTGTGGGGTTCGTTTGGGGAAGATAAACAGTAATATTAGGCGGGAATTTGTTTTGGGGTTTGACTAGGTATAAGGTAAAGGTTTTTAGGAAATGGCAGAAATGGCCCCTGATTTTGTATAAGGTTTTTGCATGGGTGGTCCTTGGGATGATATAAGTTTGTGGGTTAAACAACTTCAGTCCTTGAAGTTGTATTGCTTGTTTGCAACCACATTCCTTTAAGGACTAACATTGTAAGGTATAAAAGGGTGGTATGGGTTAACGGGGTTAAAGGTTAATGGGTAATGGTTTGGGCCTTTTTGTATTTTTTGGGCCGTGAGTAAATTTAAAGGGGAATTGGGCCATTTAATCCTTAAAGGCTTATAAGTCTTGGTAATAATAGCTTAATGGGGTGCCCCGGCCCATTGGATGGGTACGGGTGGCCCATTAATTATTTTTTCATTTTCGGCTTCGGCCTTGACCTTTGACTTTGTCGGGGTTGACTTGGACTTTGACTTTTTGGTCTTTGACTTTGATTTTGACCTTTGTCTTTTTCACGCTTTTCCATTCTGTGCTCGGTTTTATCTGTTTTTGCTTGATTTTTCGTCTTTTTCTCGAATATCCGTTTCCTGCATAATATAAGTAAAAATATACAAATACAATGTATTTTTGGTATATTTTTTGTCATTTAAGTCCGATTTTAAATGTTAAAGGTATGTGTATTTAGGCACATACCATGTTTCTTTCTCTTCTCAAAGAGTTCTATAAACAATTTTGACTTTTCTTCAAAACTCAATTGTTCTTGTTCTTTTGTTTTCATTTGTTGAGCCAATTGAAAGTCAACATCCATCATAGCTTGCGTGTTATCCCATGATTCAAGTAAAGCTATTTTGGCTTTTTCTTCCTTTAGTCTTGAAATCCTCTATTCTTCTTCCAATTCAGCTTGTAGTTGAGCTTCAAGATTTCTAGCTAGCAACTTCTTCATCCATTGCAATTTTTTCTTTCTTCTTCAAAGGTTTTTCAGGCTCAACCATTTTTTCCTTGCCTTTGTCTTTAGCCAGTGAAAGTTGTGATGCTTGTAAAGGTGATGATGTTGTTTTGAATTCACTTAGCTCTATAACTACAACCCCTCTAGCCTTGGGTCTTATAGTTGTAGTTGTTGTAGCAGCAGATGTAACAGCTTTGGGTTTAGCTGCTTTAATTTCTATTAGAGCCTGAGCAAGAGTCAACTCATCAATAGTTGTTGTTAGAGCATCGACAGTAGTAACTTCAACATTAGCAGTAGTAAATACTTCACCACCAGTAGTAACTGGATCAGCAGCACTAACTTCCTTTTCATCAACTTTTTTTTCCTGCTCTTCCAACATATGTGTATCAAACATCAGGTTGTCATCATTCATCTTTTGAGTCTCATCCACCAAAGTCACTTTTGCATCAGCATCAAGATTAGCAATTGGGTTTAAAGAGAGTTAATACCACTTGTTGATCCCTTTTGAACATATCTTACTTAGCTTGTTAAAGCTTAGTTGTATAGGATAAATCCAAAACAACTATAGTAGAAACTAAGATTGAGAATATCACAAACTATGCGTAAACTAGTTTGCAATACTAAGAAGAACAATAAAATAGTAAACAAACTTTTACTAAACTTTCAGTCTCAATTTGAAACGATCACTCTGAATAGTGATAGGGTTACAAAATAACCTTGAAGCTACGAATATCAAAGATGTACACCTAACATTATGCCCTAGGACCTCCTTTTATACACCAAGGAGTCCTACAAGGCTTACAATACTTTCCTAACTTATCATGATCTTTTCTATAAACAAACGTAATCTCCTAAACAAATAAGTTATACATATCTTCTTTACAAATAACTAATACTTATCTTTGTAAGTATTCTTGTTCTCCAATCAATCTTTGATCTCATCTCTGTCAGCATAATCTTTCTAGCATTAGTAATCACTCAGCAGTTGTAACTGAGCATAAGCAGTATTAACCACTTAGAAGTTTACTCTAGCAGTATTAACATACACTAGCAGTACTAACTTTTATACTAGCAGTAGTAACTTTTACACTACAAGTACTAACTACTTAGCATAATTTTCATTAGTATTACCAGCAGCACTAAGTTATGCTTGACAGCACTAATATATAACTGAGCAGTAGTAACTCTAAGAATCATCTTGAAGTATTTTAATCCCAACAAAATCTCTAAGCATCTGAATCACTGACGAGTACCTTTTTGAACTTCCATTAGCTCTTATGATTTGAAATAGACTGATCTTTCCTTCTTTAACAATTTTCCAATTAATAATGCTTGGAGGTTTAGTAGCTAATGGTATAACATCAATTGCTACTTCCTCTTCATCAGGAACAACCTTTATAAGCTTTTTCATCTCAGATTCTTCTTGATCATCATCTATCTTTTGCTTCTTTGCTACATCTTGTTCTAGCTCTTTCCTTGCTCTCTTAGAACTACTTTCTAGTGCTATCTTTGCTTCAGCTTTCTTTGAGCTCTCTTTCACCAACTCAGTATCCTTATCAACAAACATGTTTACCCTTGTCCTGGCTTT